>CM070577.1:33115412-33409904 GCA_036346355.1 Rhipidocladum racemiflorum
GCGTAGAATCGCACCCTCGACTCCATCTCGGGCCGAGGGGCAGCGAGCGGCGCCGCTCCCTATAATGTTGGATACTAGGCGTTTTCCTCCGCCACGCTTAAGCCGCGCGGGCTGCAGAGATTCTCGCCTCGTGTCCATCGAGAAGTACGACGGCACCACCAACCCGGAGGAGTTCCTGCAGATCTATACCACGGTGGTGCGCACCGCGGGAGGGTCTGAGAAGATCATGGCCAACTACCTCCCGACATCGCTGACGGGCTCCGCCCGCTCCTGGCTGTTGAACCTCCCTCGAGGCTCCATGCACTCGTGGGAGGAATTATGCGACTTCTTCGTCGCCAATTTTCAGGGCTCCTACACTCAGCCGGGTGTGGAGGACGACCTTCACGCCCTGGAACAGACGAAGGGGGAGTCCCTAAGGGAGTTCATTTGGCGGTTCAGCCACTGCCGAAACACGATCCCCCGGATCTCCGAGCAATTGGTGATTATCGCCTTTCGGAAGGGGGTTCGAGATCAAAAGATGCGGGAGAAGATGGCTACCCACACCATTTCGACCACCTCCAAGCTGTTCTCCCTGGCACATAAGTGTGCAAGGGCAGCGGAGGCCCGAGAGCGCACGACGGGGCCGTCCGGCCACAGCGAGGCGGGAACCTCGAAGGCTTCCGAGCACAAGAAGAAGAAGAAGCGCAAGGAAATCGGTGCCAGAGAGGTCCTAGTCGCCGAGCCGGAGGACAAGCCCAGAAGCGCGACCGCTGGGACAGGAGGGGTGATCGCCGAGGCCCGCGAGGTGATCATGGGGATCGCCGATCCCCCCGCCGAGAAGAAGACGGAGGCGCACTCCATCGCCCCATCCACAGGACCAATGGGCATGACCTGGCGGATTGCCAGGTTGTGTCCAAGCTGATTGAGCAGCGGCTTAAGGAGCGCCGCAAAGATGACCACGATGACGCAGATGAAGGCCCTGCTCCGCTGGCCTTCCAGCAAGCGGAGCACACGGTGGCGTTCATCCATGGTGGCTCCGCCACCTACTCTTCAAACTCGCATTACAAGCGAGAGGTGAGAGAAGTGTGCGCCACTGTACCAACTCCTGGGGCGAGCAAAGCACTGAAATGGCCTGAGGAGCCGATCACCTTCGCCAAAGCCGACCACCCTGAGAGCACTTCAGTCCGGCCATCTCCCGATCGTGGTTTCTCCCACGGTCCGGAATGCGAGACTCGGCGAGTGCTTGTTGATGGAGGGAGCTCCATCAACCTCATGTCTCAGAGGGGCATTCAAGGCACTCCAAATTCCTTATGAGGAGTTGGGCGTCCCAAGACCTCTCTTCTACTGAGTCGCCTCGAGTGGGCTTGATGCTCCCGGGTAGGTCCGACAGATGTTACGCTCTAAGTGTGGAGAACTTCCTGACAGAGAAAATCAACTTTGAGATTGCGGACTTCGACCTTCCCTACAATGCATTGCTTGGCCGACCAGCTATGGTCAAGTTCATGGCGCCACGCATTACGCCTACATGATGATGAAGATCCTCGGCCTAGAGGCCCGATTACCGTGAAGGTGGATCTACTGAAGCCTCGCGCCCGCCAGCGTGTGCAGGACTCGGCCGGCACCACCGCCGGGCTTGAGATGAGGATGATTGCCTGTGATCTCCCTCCTGGTCAGGCCCGTGCCTCACCTCGTCCCTGGGTGAGGTGAGGGTGGTCTCCGTGGGCGAGGACAGCTTTGGGAAGGTTGTGAAGATCGTGCCAACCTCAGCACTAAATAGGAAGACGCTGGCCACACCTTCCTCCTGGCCTAACCTAGATGTGTTCGCTGGGAACCATCTCGAAATGACCGGGTCCCTAGGAGGTGATCGAGCACCGATTGGCGATGTTTCTTGAGTGCACCCACCCGGCAGAAGGTCCGAGCCGTGCACCAGAGTGGCAGGATGCCATTCGAGATGAGGTAGAGAAATTGCCGCAAAGTAGGATTGTACGGGAGGCCGCTTATCCCGAGTGGTCGCCAACCTCAGATCGGGTCAAAAGTCAAACGACATGGCGGATGTGCATCGACTTCACCGACCTCAACAAAGCCTCGCCTAAAGACCTGCACTTCTACCGCTGATAGACATCGCTGCCGATTCCACAAATAGGTGCGAGGTCTTGTGCTTCCTAGACGCCTACTCCTGGCTACCACCAGATCAAGATGGCGTGGGAAGACGAAGAGAAGATCGCTTTTGTGACCCTCTAGGCGTGTAACGCTATATCCGAATGCCTTTTGGGTTGAAGAACGCTGCTCAACCTACCAAAGGCACTATGCACACTGTATTTCGATCACAAATTGGGAGAAATCTTGAAGTATATGTTGATGATTTGGTAGTAAAGACCAGAAAGATTGATGGGCTTGTCGAAGATTTAGAATAAACTTTCTCCCACCTCCGGCAGTATTGTTTGAAGCTGAATCCTGAGAAGTGTGTGTTCGGTCCTGTCTGCCTGAAAGTCGCTTGGGTTCCTCAAGCTTCCAACCGTGGAATCGAGGTCAACCCGGAAAAGATCGCTGCCATCGAGCGCATGCAACCACCCACAAGGCTCAAGCAAGTTCAGTGCTTAGCTGGTCGCCTGGCCTCTCTCGGCCGGTTTATAGCCCGGCTGGGGAAAAGAGCCTCCTTCTTCAAGCCATCAAGAAGACCAACTCCTTCGAGTGGACTACGTGGCGCCAAAGAAGGACTTGAAGAATTGAAGCAATACCTCTCCTACTCCTCCTGTTGGTCGCCACCGAAGCCCGCGAGCCGCCATCGTTATACGTGGGCGCCATCCGGCAGCTTGTGAGTGCGTAGACCGTGGCAGAGCGTGAAGGGGTCCAGCCGCCGCTTTACTACGCCAAAGAAGGTGCTACATGATGCGTAAAACAAGGTACCCGCAGTTCGTAAGATGGTATATGCCGTGGCCGGGTGGCGCCTTGGAAGTTGCGGCATTATTTCCAAGGAAGGGAGATCACGGTGGTGTCTCGCTTATCCCTTGCGCGAGATTCTTCACAACCGCTGGTCAAGGCCGTGACATTGCCAAGTGGTCCGTGGAGCCGAGAGTTCGGGTCTCAAGTTTGCCTTCGCACGCGCATCAAAAGTCAAAGGTCGGGCAGAGTTCGTTGTTGAGTGGACTCCTACCGAGTCCGAGATTGGGAAACCCTCGCACTCCTCCCTCGACACTCTACTGACTGCCTTCAGGCTCGAGGGCGCGGGGGCTGGGGTCCTCTTGGTCTCCCCAACTGGGGACCTCCTCAAGTACGTGGTCATCCTGGACTTCAAGGCCACTAACAATGTTGCCGAGGATGAAGGCTTGCTGGCGGGACTTCGCGCCGCCGCGGCCATCGGAGTTCGGCGTCTACAAGCCAAGGGCGACTCACTGCTAGTCGTCAATCAAGCGAGAAAGGAGTTCTCCTGCTCTGATCCCGTCATGACGGAGTACTTGGCGGAGGTCAGAAGAATGGAGCGACATTTCGACAGGCTGGGGTATACCCACATCCCCCAGCGCGACAACTACTTGGCGGACGAGCTCGCGCAGCTCGCTTCGACAAGATCCCCTGTCCCGGTCGGGGTCTTTGAAGAAAGGCTTCCGCGACCGTCCATCATGGCCCCCATTTCTGGTGTGGACGATGGTGACGCTGCTTCAGCCCTTACCCCAGAAGGGAGGGTAGCACCGGCGGAAATGTCCTGGCCAAAGTGAGTACCCGCGGCGATCACCCTGTGGTCGCCACACTTGACCGGGAAGGCACATGGATGGATCCGATCCTAGCCTACCTGCGGGATCAAGCGTGCCCCGATGATGATGCATCAGCGAGAAGATAACACGAAGGCCAAGTGCTATACCCTCGTGGGCGGGACCTTTACCGGGGTAGAAACGGAATTCTTCTTAAGTGCATCACTGAAGAGGGGAGCACCGCTTCTCTCGATATCCACGAGGCGTGTCCGGAGCCATATGTCAAGTCGAACGATGGTTGGGAAAGCTTTCCGCCAAGGGTTCTATTGGCCAACCGCCTCTAGGATGCCTGGCGAGCCGGTGAGGAAGTGCGGCTGCAAGGCCCCACGCCAAGAAAATCCACCGACCGCCCAGCTCGCAAACCATCCCACTCTCCTGGCCCTTCGCGCCTGGGGCCGATATCATGGGCCCGTTCCCGCGGGCCACAGGGGGCTACACCCATCTATTTGTTGCCATCGACAAGTTTATCAAATGGGTGGAAGCCGAAGCGGTAAGGGTGATTACCGCCGCCGCTACAATCAAGTTCATGCAAGGAATCTTCGCTCGCTTTGGGGTCGCCAACCGCATCATCACCGACAATAGCACGCAATTCACCGCCACGCCTTTCCTGGTTTTTGTGAAGAAATGGGCACCAAGGTTTGTTTTGCCTCGGTGGCCCACCCGAGGAGTAATGGCCAAGTTGAACGGGCCAATGCGCTGGTGCTGAAGGGCCTCAAGAGTAGGGCGTTTGATCGGCTCCACAAGCGCCGAGCTCTGCGGACCGAGGAGCTCCTGGGCCGTGCTATGGCCGCTTGCATCACCCCCACCGGCCACCGGGAAACTCCTTTTTCCTGGTTCACGGCAAGGAAGCCGTCCTACCTCTGAGCTGGCCTTAGGGTCACCGCAGACGTGGCGGGCGTTTCATCGAGGAAGCCCAGAAGATCTCGCTGAGAGGACGCCAACCTCCTCGGAAGAAGTGCGGATCGCTGCGGCCTTGCGCTACCGCTCGGATTAGCAGAGCCTCGTGCAGCACCACACCGCCTCGGCCGAGAGAACACTGGCAGTTGGCGACCTAGTCTTGCGCAGAGTTCAGACGCATGCCAGGTTGCACAAACTGTCTCCCCAGTGGGAGGGCCCCTTTAAGGTGGTCTCAGCCTCTCGCCCTGGGGCGGTCAGGTTGGCCATTGAGGACGGGGTGGATTTGGCGAACTCCCAAAACATAGAGCTTATGCGCAAGTTCTATCCTCGAGAAGGTCAGAAGTGCAGAGTCACAAGACCTCAACCAGCCGAGTTGAGCCTTCCTCTCCAAAGCTGGTCGGGGGAAGCCTCTATTTAATCTAGTGTCCAGTTTCTATTCAAAGTAGTTTTCACCTTTTGTTCTTTTTTTTTGGTTTGCGCCCCGATGGGCCGTGTCCGCGTAGTCGCCCTCAGTACATTAAGGCTCTCTGAATTCTCGATGGTAAAAGTTGGCCCACTGGGTGAGCGTGGCGTACAGGGATGGGTGATCGATGGTCGGGTTTGGCACGGCTTTCAACACGGCCATGATGCTCGTGGTGTCCCCGTGAGAACCAGCGACTCAAACACCACTACCGAAAGCCTACTACCCTACCACACCTCACCAAGTGTTTGGCCCCAGGAGACCACGAGAGTAATTAATTTCACAGGGCCCTAAGGTCCTAAGATAGCGATATTCTGGCACAAGGGATCTGGGCCCTGCACTCCAACTAACACTTAACTCAAGGCAGCTTGTCTTTTTGTTCGCCGTAACCAAAGATAGTGGAGGCATGAACAGCACCCAAACATAAGACGTAAGTGAGGGAAGTATATGCATTCATAAATAAAAAACTAAGTTGCAGAAGTCCTATACAAGGGATGACGAAACAACAAAAGAAAGGTCTTCACTCTTCGTCTGCCACGGCTTCTGTGGCCTCCTGGTCCTCCACTGGGGCAATGTCCAGCTTGAGTGCCACGTCCCCGGCCATTGCTTCCAGCGTCGGGTTGACCATCTCAAGCTGATCGGCGACCGCTTCGGGCGGCGCGCCGACTTGTGCCTCTAAGACGGGCCTAGTTCCTTCCACTTCGGATGGCTACCGTGGGGTCTAAGTTGGCATCCCAAATGAAGCGCAGCAGAAGTGAGCACGCACGACGCAGTTGGTCGCCGCGATCGCTCGCCTTCTTGGTCGGACCGGGTGGCTAAGCCGCCGTGCAGGAAGGTGAGGAAGTCGGCGATCCGACTCATGCAGAAGGCATAGTGCCGGGCCGTCCGCTCGACCGGGGTGGCTGCTCCAACCCCAATGGCGCCAAGCTGGCCACCATCGGGTCAAAAAGCGTGGCGCAAAGATGGAGGTGGCCTCGCTCCGCGAGGAGCCTTCGCTCTTCTTCCTCGTCGCGCCTCGGTGATCGCCGATGCGGAGGGCTCTCGCCCTCTCCTGCAGGTGTCTTGCTCGACCTCTCCGCCGCCGCGCCACCCCGCACTCCGCTGAAGGCGCTTGTTCTCCGCGATGGCCTCCCTCAGCCTCTCCCTCCTCGTCGCGAGGCGGCCGCTCACATTGGAGTGCAGTTCGCTTAGGGCGGCCAGCAGAGCGTCCGCGTCCACCGAGGGGATTGGGGCGTTGGGGACCTCCGGAGTGGGCGGCAAGCCCATCCCGCCTCCGGGCGGTAGGACAGCCGCCGGGCGGCCACTGTGGTCGCCACCGATGGTCGCCTGGTTGCTCGTGCTCGCCCGCCGCAGCCTCGCACTATCAAGGCGGGCGCTGCGGTGCCCTGGTCGCCTACCGGGGCCTCAAGTAGATGCCTCAAGGTAAAAAGAGGTAAGCCTCTCAAATTAAAGGAACTTGACGCTTTGTCGCGTGTCTGCTTATGCATTCGCGTAAGGCCTCTCAAATGAGGCATGGCCAGGGCGAAGCGTTATTCCCCACGCGCGCCAAGATCGCCGGAGCGACTACGCTAATGGCGGCAGAAGAAGGACCGTGCCGCGGGCGGGGCGATACCTCGTGCGCGGGCGGGCGGAGGAAGGACCGTGCCGACGGCGGGGCGGATCACCCAAAGACCGGCGGAGGCGGATCACCGCGGGCGGCATGGTTGGATCACCTTACGCCGGCGGCGGAGGCGGGCCGCCCAGCGCCGGCGGCGGCGAGGGTTGATCTGCGCCGGCGGCGGCGGAGGGAGAACTAGAGTCGGTGGAGTTAGTGTCGGGGCGGCGCCAGCCGAAGTGGAAGCGGTGGCCCCCGTAGAACTCCCCGCTCCGGTCGTGGTCGCCGCGCTTCGGGCGTGACGCGACCTCCTGGCCGGCACCGAGGCGCTGCTGCCGCCAGGCGCTTGCCCTCCTGATCGCCACCGAGGAGGGCCCCGACCGCCAACGCCACTTGGCGGGCATGTTCACCAGCCCTATGGCACCCATGGCGCATGGCACGGGTGATGTCACACGATCTCGGCTCCACCGGCAGAGCGGAGCACGCCCGCTGGAAAAGGCGGATGAGGCCAAGGTCGCCACCGCCCCATCCATGCCTCACCTTGCAAGGGATAAATCCTCAAAGCACCGGAAGAAAAGAGAAAGAGGATTGAAGTCACCGTTAGTTTGGTGGCGCTCAAAAACAAACAAACAAAAACAAAACAAGTGACTTACCTCCGGAGATGTCCGGTCATGTCGCTTGGCCCGTGGTATTGCTGTGCAAGGCGGCACGGCGCGCAGGGGATCGATTCTCCGGAGACGAATCCCGAGGACCATGGCCCCGGCCAGCCCGTTGTTCGCAGCTGCTCCACACAAAGCCAAGATCACCTGAGCTCATGCGCCTCGCCGACGTGAGCTCCCTGTAGGGGTGCCGACCGCTGGCCAGCTTGGTAACTCCAAGACCTCTACGCCGCCGTCGTCTTCTAAGATAGAGCCACTCATTGCGCTAAGCCTCCAGCTTGGAGCGGAGGTCCAACGGAATGTAGCAGAAGCCGCTACCGGCCCCGAAGGCGGAGGTGGCAGGAGCCCACCATGGTCGAAAGGTCCTTCGCCGCACGCAAGGAGTAGAGAAGCGAAGAGAGGCAGATTGGGGAGCCACTCCTACCTAACATCTCGCAGAAGTGGGCAAAGACAGCAAGGAGAACGATGGAGTTGGGAGGAAGGTGAATGTTGTGGATGGAGTAAAACTTGAGGACGGTGAGGTAGAAGTCGGAGATCGGCGGATGGAGGCCCGCCAGCATCCCCCATCCGAAGAAGATTACTTCTCCCGACGGCAATGGCCGCGCGGTCCCGGGCGAGTACGACGGTGGCCGGGCGACGCATGACAGTGGCAAATCCTTCGGCGTCGACCTCCTCAACGGTCGATGGAGGAAGCAGAGGTGCTGGCGGCGCCATGCGAGCGAAGGATCAGTTCGCAAAAGGCAAAGGCGAAGAAGCAGTTCGCAAGAGGCAAAGGCGAGGGAGCAGTACGCAGGAAGCAAAGGCTAAGGAAAGAACGAACCGCCTCCCCCTGAGCCACCCATATATATGCGCATGAAGGAGTGCTTCGGCGGGGGACCCGAGGGGGCATGGCGGTTCGAATGGTGGGAGACCCGAGGGGGCGCGGCGGTTCGCTGGCGGGAAACCCAAAAGAATTAGAAGAGGCGCGGGTACGCTCCCCAGGCCCACGCCGGTTATGAGGCGGGGGCGGCTGCACGTTCCACCTCGATGCCCGGAAACGGCGGCGGCATTTAAAGCCGCAGCGTTACGTGGGCATTTATAATGGACCCACCCGGGAGACTAGGCTGTTTTTGTTCTTCAAAAAAGGTAAAAAGGGCGCTCTAGGGTGGGTCCGAGGGCTACTGTCGGTGTATTCTACACCAGGGTGCCCACTACACTTTAGTAAGAGCCGCTAGCGGACACGTGGCGTCCAGACCACGCCGCTAGCGGCCGAAGGAAGCCGCCCAATGGACAGTGGCAACCAGGCCACGATGTCGAGGTCACCGTGGTGATCGCCACGGCAGGTGGCGACCAGCCACGCCACCGGCGGTAAGCCGTGGTGATCGCCAGTGGACAAGTGGCGACCAGGCCACGCCGCTGGCGGTCACCGTGGTGATCGCCAAAGGACGGTGGTGCCCACCACGCCACGCGCCGCCTCGAGGTTACCTAAGTGCTTTGCGCAATGCACAGAGAAACAAAGACATTTAATGCGATCGTGGCGCATTAAATGGAGGTAATGAAGGTTACATTATGGCGGCGTGTGTTCCTAACGCTACGCCATAATGACGAGTGACGCCATGGTGCAATTTCACCCCAAAGAAAGCGCGGAACTCGGCAAGCGCGGGCCCAAGATGGGGAGGGGATCTGTGCTGTGGCATTAATCAGGCCGCAAGAATAGTGATAGGCGCATTAAATGCAGCATGTCAAATATATTCATGTACTACGCTCTTGTAATCCCCGCACGCCCCAGCCAACCCGAGTATAAAAGGTAGCTGGGGTGTGTGGAAAAGGGGTCGGCTGGTTCTTCCTCCTCTTCTCTGATAGTCCATCTCTGGAGACCGGTTCATTCCCCTTTGGGTGAGGGCTTTGAGTCCTGCATCCATTGTTCGAGTGATTTAAACCAAGAACATAGTCAAGAGCAACACAAGGTGACTAGGGCCATTACTCGTAAGGAGGGCCCGAACTCGATAAACCAAGTGTCTCCTCTTGTGAGCTCCGCTCGTTTCTTCCCATCAAGCGCTTTCGAGCGATCCGCCACTAAAGCCCTCATTCGACTTCTCACACCCCATTTCGAAGGGGTCTCATAGCTCATACGCCGATGCTTTGTGATTGAGTTAGTACTCAAATCGCACCGATAGCAAAGAGATCTTATCTGATGTCAACCGAGGAGTTGGTAGAGATGAAGAAGCAAATGAGGAGTTGATGGAAAAAGGATTCATCGCATCGAAGTTCGCCGCCATGGGGAGCACCGCCTCGCTTTGTCAAGAAGAAAGACGGAGTTTCAGGATGTGCATAGATTATCAGGCACTCAATGAAATCACCGTGGAAGAACAAGTACCCGCTACCAGGATCGATGACCTATTTGACCAGCTTGAGAGGAGCCGAGTTTTCTCCAAGATTGATCTTAGATCGGGTATCATCGATAAAGATCCGGCCGTAAGATATTCTCAAGACCGCATTCGTCGAGATACGGACATTACGAGTTCACTGTTATGTCCTTTGGTCTGACGAATGCGCCAGCTTATTTTATGAATATGATGAACAAGGTTTTCATGGAATATTTGGACAAGTTTGTAGTCGTATTCATAGATGACATTTTGGTCTACTCCAAGACCAGAGAAGAGCATGCAGAACACCTGAGGCTAGTTTTGGAGAAACTGAGGGAACAACAACTCTTCGCCAAATTCAGCAAGTGTGATTTCTGGAAAGACAAGGTAGAGTTCCTTAGACATGTCATGACCGCAGAAGGAATTGCAGTAGACCCAAGCAAGGTGGAAGCCATGTTACATTGGGAACAACCGAAGACAGTAACCCAGATCCGTAGTTTTGTGGGGATGACTGGTTACTACCGCCGTTTCATTGAAGGCTTTTCAACGATTGTGAGACCCCTTACGCAATTGTTGAAGAAAGAAAATAAGTTTACTTTGACGCCGGAGTGCGAAAAGGGTTTTCAGGAGCTGAAGAAGCGATTGACATCAGCATCGGTGTTAGTCCTACCGGAGGTGAACCAGAGGTTCGACATATACTGTGACGCCTCACGCCAGGGACTTGGATGCGTGTTGATGCAGAATCGGAAGGTCATTGAGTATGCATCAAGGCAGTTGAGGCCGCATGAGGAGAATTATCTGACGCATGACTTCGAGTTAGCAGCCGTAGTGCATGCCTTGAAGTTGTGGCATCATTATTTGATGGGGAATAGATGCGAAGTGTATACGGACCATAAGAGTCTCAAATACATCTTCACCCAATCGGATCTGAACATGAGGCAAAGGAGATGGTTAGAGTTGATCAAGGACTACAATGTCGGGATCCATTACCATCTCTGCAAGGCTAACGTGGTTGCCGACGCCTTGAGCTCAAGAGCCACATAGTGAATATGATGATAGCAGGAGTTAGGACGAATCAGGCAAGGAGTTTCGTGCTGAAATTAGAAGTGATACCGGAAGGGTTCCTAGCCGCATTGGAAGTAAAGCCAACCTTAGAGGACCAAATCCGAGAAGGACAAAAGGATGATGCCAAGACCCAGAGGATCAAGTCCAAAATGGATGAAGGTAAGGCTAAGGACTTCAAGCTGGATGAGCAGGGTACATTGTGGATTAAGGACCGCATCTGTGTGCCGAACAAGAAGGAGCTGAAGTAGTTGATTCTGGAGGAAGCTCATGATTCCAAGTATTCCATACATCCGGGAAGTGCCAAGATGTACCAAGACCTGAAGGAGAGATTCTGGTGGCCAAGTATGAAGCGTGAGGTTGCCGAGCATGTCGCATTGTGCGACATATGCCAGAGAGTCAAGGCAATGCATCAGAGGCCAGCAGGATTGCTACAACCACTAAGGATACCAGAGTGGAAGTGGGAAGAAATCGGAATGGATTTCATTACCGGTTTACCTAAAATTCAAGGAGGGTATGACTCCATTTGGGTTATAGTGGATCACTTGACTAAGGTCGCTCATTTTATCCCTATAAAGATCACTTACTCAGGAGATAAATTAGCAGAACTATATATGACCAGGATCGTCTGTTTGCATGGAGTGCTGAAGAAGATTGTATCGGACAGAGGTACCCAATTTACCTCGAGATTCTGAAATAAGCTGCATGAAGCCATGGGGACCCGTTTGAACTTCAAGACAAAGATATCATCTGCAGACGGATGGAAAGACCGAAAGAGTTAACAAGATTTTAGAGGATATGTTAAGAGCTTGTGCCTTGGCTTATGCTACCTCTTGGGATAAGAGCATGCCGTATGCTGAGTTCAGCTACAATAACAGTTATCAGGCTAGTTTACAGATGTCACCTTTTAAGGCACTGTATGGTCGACCATGTCGAACACCATTGAACTGGAATGGGACAGGTGAACGCCATGTCTTTGGACCAGATATTCTCTAAGAGGCCGAGGAACAGATCTCCATGATCAGGGAAAGACTGAAGATAGCTTAGTTGAGACAGAAAAGTTACGCTGACAAACGTCGTCGAGACTTGAGTTTTGAACTAGAAGATTTCGTATATCTTAGGGTTACACCTCTCAAGGGAGTTAAGAGGTTCCACGCCAAAGAGAACCTTGCGCTAAGATATGTTTGTCCGTTCAAGGTCCTGAGTCGCCGAGGAGAAGTTGCTTACCAATTGGAGTTGCCGCAGTCGTTGGGAGGAGTACATGATGTGTTCCATGTGTCCCAACTGAAGAAGTGTCTCCGAGTGCTAGATGAACAAACACCGCTAGAGTCTATAGAGCTGCAGGAAGATCTAACTTACAAAGAGCACCCAAAGAAAGATTCTAGATACGATGGATCGAGAGACCAGAACAAGTCGACTCCGCTTCGCAGAGTCCAAAGGGAGCAACCATTCGAAAAGTGAAGCGACTTGGGAGCGCGGAGAGGATTTGAAGAAAGAGTTTCCGAACCTATTCCTTAGTTAGCCCTGAATCTCGGGGTCGAGATTCTTTTAAGGGGGAGGTTTGTAACACCCCAATTTTTGCTTTTCAAGAATTTAAATGATATTTGCATTTTTGAGAATTTTTTGAATTTTTTGGGATTTAATTGGATTTAATTTGAATTTATTCCTTTTGAAATAATTAAATAATTAAAAATTTTAAATAAAATTTTTTTGGAAATATTTTATTTGAGTCCAAAATGTCTCAAAGTATTTTTCAGAATTTTTCTAGAATTTTCCTGAGTATTTTGCTATTTTTCTCGATTTATTTCAATTTCTAGAAATTAATTTAATTATTTAATCGCTGGAAAACCTTGATGGGTTCCACTGTTCATTCGACCTGAGCCAGACTCGAGTCTGACCGAACCGTCTGATCCAGACCCGAGCCGGACCAAACCCTAATCCACACGACCGTTGTATCAAGATCCAACAAATACCGCTGAGCCACGCCCCCATGGGCGGTTTGGATCGAACTCGCCGCAGACCGGCCGGATCCGGCCGCTGATCGCAGACGCTGCGGATGGCCAGTGATGCGCCACGCCATCCAATCCGAGCCGTCATGCGCAGTAGTCCTTCGCTCCGCGATTTTCACGACGCCGAGGGGGCTATTTAATGCGCCACCGCCGCCATCGCGGACTTCTTCTCTGCGGCACGACGTTACCTAAACTCCATAGTGCTCCAACCACCGCCGCTTGCCCGCAATAGCTCGCCGGTTAGAGAAGAGCTGCCGCCGCTAGCTCGGCTGTTTCCACCGCCGTCGGCCGCTTTCCACCGCCGTCTGGCCAAGCTTCGCCGTGGTTGGTGGCCTGATCCAAGACCGTTACATCAAGGCACGTCCAGGGGTACCACTCACCTCACCAGAGACACGCGGGAACGCCGTTGGGCTCGTCATCGTCCCCAGCTCCGGTGACTTAGCTCCATCGTGACATCGTCGACGCCACCGAAGCCCAAAGAACCGTCTGATCTCCATCCGAGGGCTCAGGTTCGTCCACGTCATCCCCATGTAATTCCACGTTGCGGTTTTTAGATCCAATCTCAACCGTTGGATCTAGATCCAACGCACGGGATTGGGCCACGTAGCCTTGAACCACACAGTGCTAGGGGTAGATCTTAGCCGTTAGATCTAGATCGTACAGTTAGGGTTAACCCGCATTGTAGCGTTATATGCGTTCTCCACTGTTCGATCGAGATCGAACGGTGTAGATTGAGCCACGTGTCGCATGCCAGGACATGCCACGTTGCCCCCATGATGCGGTGAAACCCGATCTAATCCTAACCGTCTGATTTGAATCGTGTGGTCCTGATCAAGCCACGTTAACCCAAACCTACGAGATCCAGATCCAATCCCGACCATCGAATTTCAAACCGATGGCACAGATTGCGCCACATGTCTGGAAGCCGAGCCGACGCGGTCCACGCGGGCGCGCCCGGTCGTCGCTGACGTTAGCAAGGGCCCGCGTGTCAGTGTCTGGCCCGACTGTGTGATGACGTCATCCGTGACGTCATGGTGACATCACGGTGGGTTCCAGCTGTCAGAGCCGTTCGGCCGAGCGTTGATGACATCAGCGATGACGTCATCTAGTGGGTCCCATGTGTCAGTGTGATGTGTACTCGTGGATAGGGTCCACGGTGGACCCGAGCCGAGCCGTGCACCGGGTCCATGGACCCGAGCCGAGCCGTGCACCGGGTCCATGGACCCGAGGCGACATGGGGGCTTCTAATTGGTCCACGTGTCATGATGACGCAATAAATTGATTTTCCAATAGAAAAATAAATGAATTAATTCGGTTTATTCTTTTATTTCATTTTTTAAACTTCAAACGCTTATAACTTTTGTGTTTTAACTCCGATTTGGGTGATTCCAATTTCTAAATTTTTTTAAAAATGTGCTCTCTCTGTCTATGAATTTTATTTGAATTTTTGGACAATTTTTGTCCACTATTTAATTATTTATTGCTATTTGCATGCGTTACGAGTAGACGTTGAAGTACCCGAAGGCTTCGAAGGTGAAGTTTTGACCCAGGAGCCAGCTCAAGAGCAAGAACAAGTACTTTTTGAAGGCAAGTTATGCTTTGATCATATTGATCCCACTTTGGAAATTATTTTGATTTAAATTATTGCATGCTAATTTAATTAGAAGGTGCTTTGACTAATTCTGGAAATTAGTTAAATGCCAATTTGCTATATGCCACCTTGACATAAATAATTGTATGCCATGACCCCTTGTCACCCTAGTCTAGTTTAAGTAGTTGGACATTATTAAAATCGCCAACTTGGGTATTTAGACCGATGTAGTATAATGCTTAGCACTGCCACGTAGTCATGACATGATTTTGGATAATTACATGTTAATATGGACTTAATGAGATATGGAACCTGTTTTGGAGAAGTGTCATGGGTTATTAGTGATGATGTTGATGGCACATGGTGCATGGTAATCAACTGGTTTCATAAATGCTTTAGACCGGGGCAAGTGGCAAGAGTGATCTGGTGGGCCATGAGTGGCACCAGGAATGTCGTTTTGGTTCTTCGGTAGTCTTGCCTTGGTCACCCTAAGGACTTAACCTTGCAAGCCTTTGATCTGAGTCAAACGTGCAACCACATGTCTCAGAATGGACTCGACCTAGTTGAATAAGTTGCTAATAACTTGCTTATGGACTCAGTGGTGTCAACTACACCTTTTGTGTAGTTGTACGGGAGAATGCATCGGGCGATGGCTAGGTACCCATCTAACGGTTGGTTGGCTTAGACTTCACCTTTGCTAAGGGAAGTGTTAGTGCGCAACAACCGGTGAGGTCCACTTGTGTACTTAGAGGTTTCCAGAAGACTTTGTTATGGACACTCGCCTTTGTGGTGTTTGACTGTATCTTGTGGGTAAAGTGCATAACCTCTGCAGAGAGTACAACCTATTCGAATAGCCGAGTCTACGGTATTGACACCGCTTCTGCATTACAGCTTAAGGTTAGACTTTCATGAAAATAACTTGGTTTGGAAAATGGTTGGGTTGGAACTGAAAATTGGGCTTAGCTTGTGAAATGGTTTACTTGTGCAATGTTTACGAAAGATATTATCCTTTATTATCGTTTTACTCCTTTGCAATCTATTACTATATTTACACATGCTGCTTTCCTCGCAAATATACCGCTTAGCCTATCCTTTGTAATAAGCCATGCATATAGAATAATAGCTTGCATTCTCAGGCATGACTTGCCGAGTACCAAGTACTCACCCTTGCCACAATACAAACATCGCTTGAAGAAGAATCGACGCCACTCCGAGGAGTTCCAAGAGGAGCCTATTTAACTAGGGGCGAGCTCACCGGGCTGCTCGTGGCATATTGGATGGCGCCACACGTTTTCTTCACATTTCGCTGAAATTTTATTCGAGTAAGACTTTAGCCCTGTGAGGCGTACTTTTGTAACTTGACCATAAGGTCGAGCAACCAGTTATATTTTCCTTTTAATAAAGCATTTTACTATTTCATTGAGTATGATTGTGATATATACCAATGTTGAGACTGTGTGCACTAGCGTGATCCTGTGCTGAATACACAGAGGGTCTGGATTTGCAAATTTGGGTCCCAACAGTAACTACTTGGTGTTATCGTCTTTCGCTGCAGTTATTCAAGTTGTTCAAATTCGTGAAAGGCAAGAATGGTAAACGCCGACTATAAGGTCTTTGCTTTTATTTGGTGTTATTATTGTTTGGTTATATGTAATCGTGGATATGGTTGTTGATTCATCATCGCTTGACTGCGGTGTACTAGTCACGATCTAGGACTAGTACGTAAATACACAGTGGGATTTAAGATAGCCGATCCAGGGCCCACATCCTCTTTGCGCCACTCCCTCCTCTCTCCTCCCCATAGCCAGCTCCTAGCTCCTCCCTCGTAGCCACTCCGATCTCGCTGTCCGAGAGCTCTCCATGAATGAAGAACCGGTGCTCCCGGCGATTTCAAAGGTTCTCGGCGATTGAGGAGAGATCGGGCCGCAAGGACGCACTCGCTCGCCGACCGGTGATTCGCCAAGAAGAGGTATGCCTTGGGGATCTTGGTTGTAGAGTTTTGGTGCTGGTTAGATGGGGAGATTAGGTTAAATTTGGTGTTTAGGTGCTGTGATTAGAAGGTTTTAGGGTGATTGCAACTCTGTCTCAAGCTCGTCCTCCGATGCATTAGGTTGTGGGTGTTCTGACGCTAATTTAGCAATTTTAGAGGCGTTTGGTCGGCCATTGTTACGAAGTTGTAGGTAATTCAATTACCTTTATTTGGACACCAAGAAAATTAAATTCTATTATCTGCTTAAAAGTTATGGCTGTTTTACCGAAAGTGCTGTTCAATCTTTGACGTGATTGGGATAGATTGTGTTCAACTATAGATTAGAGGATTTTAGAGGCCAGTTCAGCTGTGGAATACTTAGAAAAAGATGGGAAATCTCCTAAGATTTGAGCAAATGTACTCGTTTACCTTATTCGGAGTTTTAGAACTCAAGTTATGCTTGTTGGAAGCATGCTGTCCTGTTGGACAGATTCTCTGTTTTTGTATTGTTTTGTGGGCATGTTTTTGAGTGTAATGTACCTATGTGAAGGTGGTGTGACCCCGGTAGTGCCCTGAACATCTCACCACTCCGTCACACATGGTTGAAGACAAGTGTATTGTGATGGATGTGGTTTGGTGATCTTATGCTTGCTTATTTTTGTTATACAATCATGTGAGATGATGATCATGTGTTTACTTATGGTTATGCAAGTGTGTTCTGGTGGTTATGGCTTGGGTGGACATATTGCTTGCTATGTGTAGATTATCCATGTGTTAGGTTAAGTTGCCATGTTTGGTACTTGCATGCTATGATGATTATAGTTTGTTAAATGGCTATGCAATGGTTAATTTGAGTATTTATGCAAGTTATTCATGTTTATGGCATATGTGCATGCATAAAGGAAGACGTGACTCCATTCTCGATGTGGGCCTCGTGGTTCACACGTAGTGAACACGAAAGACTCATTTCGTAGTCCCATCCACAAGTGGTGAATGGGAGCGAAGTCAAGAAGAGTAGACACCCTCCGACGGTGTGCACTCAAGAATAATGGTGATGTGCTAAGCAAAGAGGCATGATGCATTGCTTTGCATAAATGAGACAAAGATATGAGAATGTGAATGAGAAAGTTTATGAGAATGTGATTGAGGAAGTCTTCATGGATTGTTTTCCATGGTTATTGATCTGTATGTCGTATGTATATGAATTTTTATTGTTTTCTACCATTGCAATAAACTTTGCTGAGTGATGAACTCACGCTTGTTGTTTAATGTTTTTTTAGGTACCTTGAATCCGACATGTGGGAAAGGGAGCTAGACACACGACATCACTTACCATCACTCCTTTAATCAATGTCATACCTTTCCTTTAGTTGTGATGGTTACCTCATTGAACTAGATTGTGGACTATGTCGTGTTGGTTGTTTTAACTATTTGATTAACCATAGTTCTGCTTGAGATGTCTAGAGCTATCCTTGGCATAAATTGTTGATGCAACCTTGGTTATCATGCTCATAGTATCTATTATCCTGCTATTATGTTGCCTAAATTTTGTTTATTGCTAAATCGGTGTTTATGGTTATTGTCTTTAGTCGTTGTGGTGACATTCTGGGCATACTAGGTGCCGGGGTGTTACAATTGTTATTTGCAGTTATATGCTTATAATGTGTTTATTGTTAGAATTAATTAGCACTGCATAACTAATATAAACAATAAATTATTTGTAGATGGACCGAAGGTGGATGTATGACATAGACCGTCGCGGTCCAGAGTTCTTTAATGGTGTCACTTGTTTTCTAAATGAGGCTGCGGCACACAAGTCGAGGAATATGGCAGACTATATGTGTTGTCCATGCATTGATTGCAAAAATGAGAAGATGTTTTCTAACATAGAGTCGATATGTGCACACTTACTTCGAAGGGGTTTCTAGGCTGGCTATACCTATTGGACTGAGTATGGTGAAGATGATATTGTACATGAAGGGCAACACATTGATGAAGATGATATTGTACATCAAGGGCCATACAATGATGAAGATGACAGAGACAACGATATGACGGCGGTGGAAGATACGTTCGTTTAAAGCCACGAAGATGATCTAGATCAAATGTTGCGTGATGGGGAGGGGGACTTCACGAGTGAAAGGGAGTTTCAAAAGTTCCAGCGTATGGTAGAGGACTCTACAACGCCATTGCACCTGGGCTGCAAGGAGGAGCACAAAAATCGTGACATCGTGCTTACCATCGGAGTTGAAGGCAAGCAATGGTTGGTCCGATAAGAGCTTTACTGAGCTGTTATGTCTCTTGGGGGACTTGCTTCTAGAGGGTAATGTGTTTCCTACAACTATATACCAGGCCAAGCAGGTTGTCTGCCCATTGGGACTGAAACTACAAAGAATACACGCATGTCCAAACAATTGCATATTGTATCGCAATGAGTTTGCAGACATGGATGCCTGTGTTGTTTGCAAAGCAAAGCGGTACAAGGGCAACAATGATGATATCGAGAACGATGATGCTCGGGTGAAGCATAAGAATAAGAGGTGTCCCCACAAAGCTATGGTATTTCCCTATAATTCCCCGTCAAGAGATTGTTTAAGTAATGTAAGGCATGCCCAATTGCTATGATGGCACGCCGAAGAGCGTAAGAATGATGGAATGCTCAGACACCCTACTGATTCTGTGCAATGGAGGAACATCGATAGAAAATATAAAAAGCACTTTGCACATGATGTGAGGAAGATAAGGTTCGGATTGAGTACGGATGGGATGAATTCTTTTGGCAACATGAGTAGTCGTCACAGCACTTGGCCGGTGACTTTATGCATCTACAACCTTCCTCCATGGCTTTGCATGAAGCAAAAGTACATTATGATGCCACTACTGATTCAAGGGCCCAGGCAACCTGGCAATAATATCGATGTGTACCTCAAACCATTGGTTTAAGATCTTCTAATATTGTGGAACGATGATGTACGAGTATGGGATGAGTATAAAAGAGAGAACTTTATCCTATGGGCATTGTTGTTCATAACCATCAATGATTACCCTGCTCTTGGCAACCTGTCGGTCCAGACGACAAAAGGCTTCAATGGATGCATCCAAAGGCTTGGATGATACAAATTAGCCTGGTGGTCAAGAATTGTTGAAAATGGTTTACATGCAAAGATCGTGAGGTTCCTCCACAAGGATCACCCATACCACAATAATAAGAGAGCATTTGACGGGCAAAGGAGATTGCCTTAGCTCCAAAGAATCACACCGGGAAACAGATATTTGCTGTACCAGAAGGATCTTACAATTATTCACGGAAAGGGAGCTGGTAGTACATCTATCCCGAGTTCCCGGGATAAGGCTCATTTGTGGAAAAAGAGATCAGTCTTTTGGGTCCTACCTTATTGGCAGCTGTCGGGACCCCGAATTTGCAAATCCGGACCCTCTGTGTATTCAACACTAGTCCAGGAACGCGCTAGTGCACACAGTCTTAACATCGGTAAATATCACAATCATACCACTCGATACTAATAAAGTACTTTATTTAAATAGTCAAACTGGTTACTCGACCTTATGGTCAAGTTACAATGCATGATTTGCAGGGCGAAACTTATTAAGAGAGAAATAGTAGCAATGAAAATCAAATAACTTCGTGGCGCCATCCAAAGATACCACGTGCAACTGATCGGGCTCGCTTCCCTAAGTAGACGGTTCCTCTTGGAGTTCCTCCTCCAAAGCCGTGTAGTCTCCTCTTCAACTGGTGTTGTATTGTGGCAAGGGTGAGTACTTGGTACTCAAAGAAGTCATGCACGTAATGCACGTGCTAATATACTACATGCATGGCTTAATACAAAGGAATAGCTCAAGGTATATTTGCAAGAAACAACATTTGACAAGTAGTATAAGTAGATTCAAAGCAGAGAAACAAGTAAAGTTGTGAGATAACTTTTCAAGAAGTTTAGTAAACATCTTTCCCATCCTAATTCACATTTCCAACATCATTATTAATCCAGCCCAACCTTTCAAGTCCAAGTTATTTTTGAGAAAATCTAACCCTTGACTGTAATCCCCGAGCGATGTCCAATACCGTGGACACGGCTTATTCGAATAGATTCTACACTCGCAGAGGTTATGCACTTTACCCACAAGATACAACAAACACCACAAAGGCGAAGTTCCCGTAACAAAGTCTTTCAAAACTTCTAACAATACAAGTGGTCCTCCCCGGTTATTAAGACAAACCCTTCCCTTCGCTAAGGCGGCCCAGGCCAATCAACCGTTAGATGGGTACTGCCTCACTTCTCAGACGCTTCCCTGCATAACTTACACAAAGGGTGTAGTTGACCTCCCGAGGTCCCACAGCACGTTATTAGCAACTTAGTCAACTAGGTCCGCCCCATTACAGACATGTGGTTGCACGTTAGGACCCAGCTCAAAGGCTTGCAAGGTTAAGTCCTTAGGTGACCAGGGCAAGACTACCCGAAGAACCAAATCAACATCCCCAAAGGCTACAACCGCCCACCTCGGGACATTCTTGCCACATGCCCCTGGCCGAAAACTATTTATCAAACCCCGCTTGATTACCATGCACCACGTGCCATCAACATCACATGATACCTTTTCCAAACAAGTTCAATATATCATTAAGTCAACATTAGCATTTGATTGTCCAAAATCCCGCCATGAGCACGAAAGGTGTCTAAGCAAAGATACTACAACGGTCTAAAACCCATGTTGGCAAGTTAGTAATGTACAACTATTAAACCACAACTAGGGTGACAAGGGGTCATGGCACATACTTAAATAATCAAGGTGTCATACAGCAAATTGGTATTTATCTAATCCCCCATATTTAACTAAAGTATTTTTCTATTGGAACTTAGCATGCAATAGGTTAAATCAAAATAAGTTTCAAAATAGGATCAACATGGTCAAAGCACAACTTGCCTTCAAAAAGTACTTGTTCTTGGTCTTGAGTTGGATCCTGAGTTAATACTTCTCCTTCAAATCCTTCCCAAGACTCCAACGCCTACTGCAAAGCTGCAAATAGCAAATACACGAATAAACAATAGGCAAAAAGTGTCCAAACATCCAAATAAAATCCATAAACAGAGAGAACATAATTTTATGAATTTTTAGAAACTGAATCGCTAAATTTGGAGTTAAATGCAAAAGTTAAGATTATTTAAAGGTTAAATAATCAATAAAATAATTTTATAGAGAAAAACTTTAGTCCAAAAATAAAATAAAATTCATATTTAGGTAGATCTCAATTTTATACAAATATAGAAATTTGAATCACTCAAATCTGAGTTTAAACGCAAAAGTTATAAGCGTTTGAAGTTTGAATAAAAATCTGAAATCATTATTTGGAATTAATAAATCATTTTCTTTTTCGAAAATCATTTATTGCGTCGCCAGGACACGTGGACCAATCGGTGACGACGCTGCGGCTGGTCCACTGACCGCCAAGACGGCCTTCGCCGGCCCATCGGGCTCGCTACCACGCCACTGGCCGACAAAGTGCCTTCCGACACGCTGGGCCCCGTGGTGTCGCCACACGCGACGCTGGACGGCGCTGACCGCGACGCATCAGCCTTCCCGACATCGTGGCTCAATCTCGCCGCTGATTTGGAAATCAACGCCCAGATTAGATCTCGCTAACGCGCTTGGAAAACAACTCCATTGATCTCGACCGCTCGATCTTGATCGGACGGCCAAGATCCACCTACCGCTTATGAACGTGGTTCAATCTAAGCCGCTGGATCTAGATCTCGACGGCTGAGATTAGACTCGAGATCAACACGTGATTCTTTACCGTGGTGACGTGGACGACCGACCGCGCGATGAAGATCCGACGGTGGAGAAGCTTCATGGTCTCGCGATGTCCACGCGAGTTCTGGCCGCCGGTGTTGAGAATGAAGACCACACCGACGGGCTTTCGTGCACGCTCCGGCCGAAGTGGGTGGTCTCTTCGGCGCGCCTCAAGCGGGATTCGGATCCGGCTCCTTCGCTGAAGACGACTGACGGCATGAAACGGCGCAAACCGCGCGAAACAGATTCTAACTCCGCGAGCTCAGACGGCAAACGGCGACGGCCAAAGTGGATGGCTCAGTGGACACGGTGCAAGACGAGGAGGGCAACCTCGGGCGTGACTCCGGCTTTAAATAGCCTCGCTGCTCGCATCGAGACGGAAACCCACTTTCCACGGCGCACAAGGGCGCGGCGGCGAGTCCGACTGACGGGGCGGAGACGACGACGGCCGATCGCCCACGTGGTGCGATTAACGGCCACGATCGCACGGGCGCGACCGGTCCGTCCGGCCTCGGCCGAACCGATGCGATTCAATCCGGACCGTTGATCTCGATCCGACTACGGATCAACTTGGGTTAGGTTGGTTCGACCGACTGGCCGGCTCTGCCTGACTCGAGTCCGACTTCGGGTGCGGCTTGGCCTGATGAACAAGCAAACCCATTCGCATTTTCCAGCGATTTAATAATTAAAATAATTCCTAAATTCATTTAATTCATTAAAAATAGCAAAATACTTTAAAATTCTTAAAAATTCGAAAATATTTTGGAACATTTTGGACTCAAATAAAATATTTCCAACAAAATTTTATTTGCAAAATTAAATTCTTTAATTATTTCAAAATGGAATAAATTCAAATAAATTCCAAATAAATCCAAATAAATTCCAGAAAATTCCAAAATTCACCAAAGTGCCAAATCACACATGAATTTAAGAAAAGCAAAATTTTGGGGTGTTACAAACCTCCTTAATAGAATCTCGTCCCGAGATTCAGGGCTTACTACGTAATAGGTTTGGAAACTCTTTCTTCAGATCCTCTTCAAGGCCCTAAGTCGCTTCGCTTCTGCATGGTTGCTCCATCGAATTCTACAGAAACGGGTTGACTTGTTTCTAGTCTCTCGATCCATGGTGTCTAAAATCTTCACGGATGCTCCTTGTAAGTCAAATCTTCTTGCAACTCGATTGACTCTAGCGGCGCCTGCTCTCGTGTACTGAGACACTTCTTCAATCGACACGTGGAATACGCCATGTACTCCCGCTTAACGATCGAGGCAACTCCAATGATAAGCAACTTCGCTCGCGACTCAAAATCTTAAATGGTCCAACATAACGGGTGCGAAGTTTCCCTTTGGCATGGAACCTCTTAACTCCTCGAGAGGCGAATCTCCGAGGTATACGTAAGTCTTCTCGTTCAAAACTCAAATCTCGGCGACGGTTGTCAAGATAACTCTTCTGGCCGTGGATCGGGCTATTTTCAACCTTTCCTAATCATGGCAATCGCTTCTTCACCTCTTGAAGAATATCAGGCTCAAGACACGCGCCGCCGGCCTCATTCCAATTCAATGGCGTCCGATGGTGGTCGACCATACAAAGGCCTCAAAAGGTGACATCTCAGAACTAGCCTCGATAACTATTGTTGTAATCGAACTCGCATACGGCAAACTCTTATCCCAAGAGGTAGCATAAGCCAATGCACATGTTCTTAACATATCCTCCGTAATCTGATTGACTCTTTCTGGCCTGGCTCCATCCGTCTGTGGATGATAGGTCAGATCAAGTTTAAACGGGTTCCCATGGCTTCGTGCAACTTATTCTAACCTTGAGGTAAATTGGGTACCTCTCGTCCGACACAATCCTCTTTGGCACTCTGTGCAAACAGACAATCCTGATCATGTACAACTTCGCTTAACTTATCTCCCGAGTAGGTGGTCTTTACGGATAAAATGGGCTACTTTGGTCAAACGATCCACTATAACCCATATGGAGTCATAACCTCCTTGAGTCTTAGGCAAACCGGTAATGAAATCCATTCCGATTTCCTCCCACTTCCACTCGTATTTTCAGCGGCTGTAGTAATCCTCGCTTAGTCTCTCGATGCATTGCCTTGACTTTCGGCATACATCGCACAATGCAACATGCTCGGCAACTTCACGCTTCATGCTTGGCCACCGTAATCTTTCCTTCAGATCTCCGATACATCTTGGCGCCTGTGATGAATTGAATACTTGAGTCATGGGCTTCTTCCAGAATCATTGCTTTAACTCCTCCTCCGTTAGGCACACAACCGATCCTTCATCCATAACGTGCCTTGCTCATCCAACTTGATGTCCTCTCGCCTTGCCTTCTTCCTTGATGGACTTAATCCTCGCGGATCTTGTCATCATCCTTCTCGCCCTTCCCTGATCCGATCCTCTAGGGTAGGCTTTACTTCTAATGCGCCAAGAATCCACTAGGTACACTTAATCTTCATTCTCTCGGAAATCCTCACATAGCTCATCCCGACTTGTGGCTATCAACATATTCACTGTGATGGCTTTTCCGACCAGAGCACTCGGCCACTACGCTGGCCTTCCCGGATGGTAATGGATTCCAACATTGTAGTCCTTGATCAACTCTAACCATCTCCCCGCCTCATATTCAGATCCGATCGGGTGAATATGTATTTAAGGCTCTTATGATCCGTGATACACTTCACATCTGTTCCCGATCGATAGTGACGCCATATCTTCAAGGCATGCACTACGGCAGCCTAACTCTAGGTCATGCGTCTGATAATTCTCTCATGCGGCCTCAATCGCTTTGATGCATAAGCGATTTACTTTTCTGTTCTCAGACAAAGACACATCCAAGTCCTTGGCGCGATGCGCCATAATAAATATCGAAGCTCGATTAACATCCGGTAGAACTAACACCTGTCGATGTCAATCGCTTCTTCACCTCAAATCCTTTCTCACATTCTCAAGGCCCATGCAAACTTCTTTTCCTTCTTCAAAGAATTGGCGTAAGAGGTTTCGCAATTGTCGAAAAGCCTTCAATGAAACGGGCGATAGTATCCCGCCATCTCCAAGGAAACTCCGAACTGGTCACGCCTTCTACCGCTCCCAATGTAACACACCTTCTACTTTGCTTGGATCAATCTGGCGACTCCTTTTGCGGTCATTACATGTCCAAGAAACTCCACCTTGTCCTTCCAAAAATCACACTTGCTGAACTTGGCGAAAAGTTGCTGTTCCCTCAGCTTTTCCAAAACTCCGGCTCCTCTCAATTGGTCAAACAAATCATCAATCCTGGGTAGCGGATACTTATTCTTCACGGTGACTTCATTGAGTGCACGGTAGTCAATGCACATCCTGAAACTCCCGTCCTTTTTCTTGACAAACAGAACTGGTGCTCCCCACTGCATTTAACTCGGCCTCGATAAATCCTTTCTCCATTAACTCTTCTAACTGCTTCTTCATCTCTACCAACTCCTCAGACATCCGATAGGGTCTCTTTGCTATCGGCATTGTGCACTGTACAAGCTCTATCACAAACTCTATGTCCCTCGTCGCGGCATACTGTAGATCTTCGTGAAAACATCCGGGTACTCATTCACCATCGAGACATCCTCTATGCTGATTGCCTTGGTAATCGTTAACCATCAATCGCCCATCTCTAACGGCAAGGGCTTGAAATTCCACTTTCCTTCCACACGGGCTCTCAATCGAGATAGTCCTTCGCCCACAATCCAATACGGCCTTGTGCTTGGATAACCACCCATTCCCAAAATAACGCCTAAGGTCCGGGTCTCCAAAATTCTAAGGTTCGCTAGGAACTCTATTCCATCTATTAGTATTCTCACCCCGAACATCCTACTTTCGCTCGGAGTTCGAACCGTGGATTTGAACTAAAAGCATGCATCTAAGTCTTGCAATCCCCAAATCATTTTTAGCGGCAAAGCCTTGCGTAAACAAACGAACGCGAAGCTCCGTGAGTCAAACAAAATCGCAGGTATCGAAGTTAACAAGTAACTTACCCAAGACGACGTCAGTAGCATTCGCAGCGTTGCATCCGCTGTGACATGGTTGACTCGGCCTCTCACCACGGCCTGGGTGTGACTCCTGGCCGGGCGCCCTAGCTGGGTGGTTCTTAGATTGAAGCGAATCGGGTCACTCTCGCTGTCTTCTTTGGACAATCTGTTGGCAAAGTGTCCCGGCTCGTTGCTTGTAGCAGCTGTCTCATCGTTCCTTGCCGATCGCTCGAGCAGCGTTCGAAGCGGGGCTGGGTCTGGTAGTTCTCGATTGATGTGTCTTGGTGCCGGTGACGGTGTCCTTGTAGCATTTTGTGGCCGGAATCAAGAATTGGTTTGGTGCAACTCTCAGCGCCGTTTCGGGCGTGATCTCCTGCTTTGTTGCATTCGCGCTCTCGTTTATCCAGCCTTCCTTGCGCTTTGTCCTCAAGAATAAGCGCTTTATTCACCAACTCTTGGAAATCTGGAAAGGTGTGGGTGATCAATCCTACTTGCAATCCTCGAAAGTTAAGTCCCTTCATGAAGCGAGACTGTCTGCTTTTATCTGTCGCTACATCCTCAAAGCGAGCGCAAGCCGTGGTGAACTTGTTCGTAGTCGACCACCGGCCGATTACCTTGCTTCGGTGCTCAACTCCTCCTTCTTAAGGTCCATGATTCCTTCAGCACGTGGATACCGACTTTAACGCACCGTGAACTCTTCCCAAGTAATGTCTTGAGGGTTCTCTTGCGTGGCACAGAAATTCTCCCACCATTCAAGCGGTTGTTCCTTCCAACCGATGAGAAGCGAGAGTACCTTCTCATTTCCTATGCATTGAGCTATGTGTAGCTTCCTCTCAATTGACCTTAACCAATCATCGGCCTCCAATGGATTGGCATTCCCAGAGAAAGTGGGTGGGTGAGTCCTCATGAACTCGGCGCCTTGTATTCTGGCGTTGTCCCTGATTGACTTGATTAGCTGTGGCCTGGGTAGTGACGTTTTGCATTTGTTGCATCATAGCATGCATCAACTGAGTCTGAGCAGCAAGAAAAGCTCCAAAATTCTGCATATCAACTGGCGGTGCTGGTGCTCCATCATTGGGGTTTTATTTGGCGAGAACCACTTCCATTACTCCCAAAGTTTCCGCGGGTGTTCACCATCTGTCGATTTGCTCTAAGTTTTAGAGATGAGAGGGAAACAAGAATAGACAAGTAATATGGAACTTATGCGGGGCGAAGGGTGTAACTTTAAGGTCCAACTTTATTATCTTAACTATTATAAGAATGAGTTCGTGGTGATGGTGAGTTCGCTGCATCGTTCTTGGGCTGTAATGAAAGAGGGGCCCAAGGCCCAATAGGTGAGTCACTGTAGTCATCACGTCAGCCCTTCACGTTTTTTTGTTCAGTGATTCTTCAGTAACGGATCTCAAATAAGTGATAGCTCAAGTTTTAAATTCTCATTTTTTTTTGTTTTTAAGAGTTTAAAACTTTGTGGTGTCATCATCTATTTGCGATCCGTTGCAACGCACTGGCACTTTACTAGTTGATATTAATAACTTGGTATGGCTGCTTACAATGCCTAAGGGCCTTGCAACACATACTGCACACTCAGCAAACAATGAAAATCCAAATCGAACTAACACCGAGTCTAACGCCTAAAGGGTGACTCTTTATTCTATGACGCGACTCACGAGGGAGCCTCACTATAGAACCTACGCCACTCATCGAGAAAACCTCCACGGCCTGGTACGGATGTCGCGCATAGGCGCTAAACGATTGCCATGTCCAGAATCGTGGTCATCTCTGTGGTAGTCGAAGAAGCGTTGTCCTCATCGAGATCCGACTCCTCCGGATCTGGTTCGTAGCTCGAGTAATCGCTCAGTTCCGGTCCGCACAAAGTCATCTCCAACTCGTCAATCCTTTGCGTAAGGTGTGACACATACTCTTGAGCTTCCCGCCATCTGTTCTTCTCTCGCCGTGATCTCCTTGCGGGCCTTCAGAGCTCCTTGCTTGTATCATCGAGTACATCCTCCTGGGCAACAACAAATCGTGCTAATCTGTGCAACCATGGCATCCTCATCTGAATCGCCGGTCAAGAAGGTTATCGCTGCGCTGGGTGATAATCGGAACACCGCGGTTTCCAACTCTCTGGCGTAGATACGGTAATGTGCCGCATCGCCGTCGTGGATACTTCTTGGATACCCATCTGCATTGTAGACCTCTGGCAAGGCACGGTTGTATCGGCGATTGCCTGGGCCCTTCTTCCTAGCGGTACCTCAATCTTCACGCCACAAGCCTTGATCAATCCTCGCTTGTCCGATCACTTCCACTTGGTATTGGCGGCTTTTCAAAATCCTCGAGAGTCCAAGCATATGCCAAAGTTCCGCGGCGTGACCAACTCCCAGATCAACGTAGTTGAACTCTTCCTCCATCTGTCACAAGAGTGCTCACGTAAGAACTCGAAATTTTAAATCGTGACCAGGTAAGGGAATATTCAGCAAGAGACAAGAAAAGAGAGAAGGGGGTAAGTCGAGATGTCATTTCTTATCTTGACAAATTTTTAGCTTTAGAAAATAGGTTTTATCCTCACCTACGACCATTCTAGCTAGGGTTGAGCCTACGGTCAAGTATGGCTCTGATACCACCTCTGTCGGGACCCCGAATTTGCAAATCCGGACCCTCTGTGTATTCAACACTAGTCCAGAACGCCGCTTAGTGCACACAGCCTTAACATCGGTAAATATCACAATCATACCACTCGATACTAATAAAGTACTTTATTTAAATAGTCAACCGTTACTCGACCTTATGGTCAAGTTACAAATGTATGATTTCGCAGGCTAAACTTATTAAGAGAGAAATAGTAGCAATGAAAATCAAATAACTCGTGGCGCCATCCAAGATACCACGTGCAACCGACCGGCTCGCTTCCCTAAGTAGACGGTTCCTCTTGGAGTTCCTCCTCCAAAGCTGGTGTAGTCTCCTCTTCAACTGGTGTTGTATTGTGGCAAGTGTGAGTACTTGTTACTCAGCAAGTAATGAACATAATGAAGGCTAATATACAACATGCAAGACTTAATACAAAGGAATAGCTCAAGGTATATTTGCAGTAAACAGCATTTGACAAGTAGTATAAGTAGATTCGAAAGCAGTAGAAACAAGTAAAGCGTAGATAACTTTTCAAGAAGTTTAGTAAACATCTTTCCCATCCTAATCCACATTTCCAACATCATTATTAATCCAGCCCAACCTTTCAAGTCCAAGTTATTTTTGAGAAAATCTAACCCTTGACTGTAATCCCCGAGCGATGTCCAATACCGCGGACACTGCTATTCGAATAGATTCTACACTCTGCAGAGGTTATGCACTTTACCCAAAAGATACAGTCAAACACCACAAAGGCGAGTTCCCGTAACAAAGTCTTTCGGAAACTTCTAACAATACAAGTGGTCCTCCCCGGTTATTAAGACTAACCCTTCCTTCGCTAAGGCGAAGTCTAGGCCAATCAACCGTTAGATGGGTACTGCCTCAGCCCCAGACGCCCCCGCACAACTTACACAAAGGGTGTAGTTGACCTCCTGAGGTCCCACAGTGCACGTTATTAGCAACTTAGTCAACTAGGTCCGTCCCATTACTGAGACATGTGGTTGCACGTTAGACCCAGTTCAAAGGCTTGCAAGGTTAAGTCCTTAGGGTGACCAGGGCAAGACTACCCGAAGAACCAAATCAACATCCCAAAGGCTACAACCGGCCCACCCGATTACTCTTGCCACATGCCCTTGGCCGAAAACTATTTATCAAACCCCGCTTGATTACCATGCACCACGTGCCATCAACATCACATGATACCTTTTCCAAACAGGTTCAATATATCATTAAGTCAACATTAGCATTTGATTGTCCAAAATCCCGCCATGAGCACGTAGTGTGTCTAAGCAAAGATACTACAACGGTCTAAAACCCATGTTGGCAAGTTAGTAATGTCCAACTAGTAAACCACAACTAGGGTGACAAGGGGTCATGGCACATACTTAAATAATCAAGGTGTCATACTGCAAATTGGTACTTATCTAATCCCCCATATTTAACTAATGTATTTTTCTATTGGAACTTAGCATGCAATAGGTTAAATCAAAATAAGTTTCAAAATAGGATCAACATGGTCAAAGCACAACTTGCCTTCAAAAAGTACTTGTTCTTGGTCTTGAGTTGGATCCTGAGTTAATACTTCTCCTTCAAATCCTTCCGGCACTCCAACGTCTACTCGTAAAGCGTGCAAATAGCAAATACACGAATAAACAATAGGCAAAAAGTGTCCAAACATCCAAATAAAATCCATAAACAGAGAGAACATAATTTTATGAATTTTTAGAAACTGGAATCACAAATTTGGAGTTAAAATGCAAAAGTTATGATTATTTAAAGTTTAAATAATCAATTAAATAATTTTACAGAGAAAAACTTTAGTCCAAAAATTAAATAAAATTCATATTTAGGTAGATCTCAATTTTATACAAATTTAGAAATTTGAATCACTCAAAGCGTTTGAAGTTTGAATCAAAATCTGAAATCATTATTTGGAATTAATAAATCATTTTCTTTTTCGGAAAATCATTTATTTAAGGCCAAACAGGTGTAACACCCTACAAATCTAAACTGTCGTACAAGAAAATTTCGACAGCATCTCTCCTAAGATTAGGACAAAACGGAAGCGACAACAAGATTCATAATAACCATTATAAACAGGAATAACATAAAAGCATCAATACTAGAGATAACAAGTCTAAATCAACTAGAAAACAAACATAAACGTAAAACAGCTCCAAAGAGGACATCAACAGGTCTATGATTAATAAAATTTCAGCAAGCTAATGAATTATTAAATGCACTAGTCCATGTGATTCGTGATGACCCGGAGGGTTGATTGTGCTACTAAGCCCACCCTTCAAGCTTACGACTCATGAGAACTACCCGAAAACAACAAAATAACAAGGGGTGAGATTGGGTAATCTCAGCAAGTTTTAACAACTTCTAACGAATAACACAGCCACAAGAAAACTAGCATACCAAATTCCTCATGTCCAATACCACATTATAGAGTCCACACAACCTCAGTAAAATGCATATGATTGTGCACATGCTTATGCCATGATCCTCCTCACTGCGTTCTTTCTCAGAACACACGGTGTTGTATCTGCATTTGCCGCGCAAGACGTCAAGGCCGACAAACTTCCAATGCATGATTATGCAGTTAATGCTTCATGCATAAATACATTCATAACTTCCCACTCTGAATTCACATGCTTGCATACCATCAAATAACATGGATAGAATGCGAACATCATTGAGATAGAATATCTCCACAATTCATCTTGCAAACAACATCTTTCTTCATTCTTACTCATGATTCAAAAGCCAAACAACCACATCACAATGCAGGATCGGATCTTGTAATCTCATAAACAAGTCGTTAAACCATGTAGGTGTGCTGCAATTAAGGTTTATATTGAAGACTAAACAAATAGCGAGTTATAGTTTAGCAAGACCGCTACTTCCACTTGCCTTTACCAACGTGGATGACGAACCTAGTTGCGCTCCAGAAGGGGCACCACCTGTACAAGTATTATTTCAGTACATAGCAACATCACAAATGATCACACAACTCGAACACACGCTTCCTAATCCCGCTCCTTCTTAAGCGCCAAAAACCCCAATCTGTCCGGGTCAAACAGCATCACCCTCTCTTCACAATTTCGTATCTTTTTATACAGATCATAAAAATACAAAAATTACAGTAGCTAGATATTGACGAGATCTACAACTTTCATGAAGATCACAAATTTCAATTCCACTGTTAAATATGCCTAAACAAACGTCCAACACAGTGGACAAAATCTGTTTCCAGATTCTGTCCGTCATCTTGCAACAGCGATAACTCTCAGACCCACGCCCCAAAAATTCTGAAAAAATTACAGAAGCTATATCTCGACGTTATCTACAACTTTATAGTTATAGGTTTTTGCAGGAAAAATCGTCTATGCCACGTAAAATGCGAAACAATCCGCACTGCACAATCTCCCCTTCCAAAAACAGCACCACGTGAACATCTACCCTTCTCCCCCATCAAGATCCATCTAAATCACTCACCACCAGATCTAATACACTCCTAATCCCTAGGTAGAACAGGGGTAAAATATTGGGAATTTTACCTTGAGTTCTCCCTTGAGAACTCCACGAAAACGCGCGACGATTCCCGAAACAGAAATCTGCTCGCCCTCCACGCCCCACGGATCCTCTTCTCGCTTGCTCCTTCAAGCGTTTGTGGATCTTGAGCCACCACACAAGGGGAGGAAGAGGAGGGGTGGTGTGGCTGCTAGGGAGGAAGGGGGCGCCCTAGGGCTTTTGGGGGTGACACCCTTTTATATGGTGGGCCGGCCCACTAGGGGAAAAGAGAGAGGTGGGGAGGATTCGCAGCCTGTGCCCAGGTTTTCCTCGGCCCACTGCTTCTAGCCCGACAACTCCAAATTTAATATTAATACGCCGGATAAACTTCAATTATTTCATCCCGACAAATCCTTCATTCCTCTCCCGAAACAAAACCAAGAAAAGGAACTCCTAGAATCGCCTCGACGCCTAAGGCATCACATTCTCCCTCCTTAAAAGGATTCGCCCCGAATCTACTCCTCTTGCTACGGAACCTTAAAAAAAGGAAGGCAAAATGGTAATCAACACTTTACCTTCAGCATCCTCAAAGAGTGTAGGATACTTCTTCCGCATCTCGGTCCTCATGTTCCCAAGTTACATCCCGCTGCACTAATTGGTCCACAAATCTTTCATTGACACTAACACGAACTATTCCCTATTAAAAAAGGACACCTATTAGGTGAATCTAGTATCGATCCGGAATCTCAACTCCCACTTCTCTCTTCAACCCGATCGCGAAACTCCGCATTCCAATCTCAACTCCTCTACTACGCTTCGTCGATTCGACGACGCGAACCATGAGAGACACAACGCCTAGGTAAGTCTCTAAATCAACCCAAACACAAACTCCTATCTCCTACAAGTGATTGATCTTACAAAAGAACCAATATCCACCCTTACCAACGACAGAGATAGCCTACTTTACAACCAGGGTCCGTAGAATCCAGTAAACAATAACAACCGAACACAATCACTACGGTTGACACAAACTCGCCGAACCCAAATGACAAAAGTTCCAAAAATTAATGTAATTACCTGCAACTTCCAAGTTGTCCACTACTAAATTAAGCAACCCCACCGAGGAACACATCAATGAAAACAATTCTCCAAAAAAGGTTTGAATTGAGTCATACACAACCTTCCTTTACTCTTCACTTTTAAACTACTTACGATCAGTGACCCACACTAGTTTTCCCTTGTAAGAAGGTTTCGCTTTCACATTCTTCCACCCAAGGACCAGGGCAAGGAGTACAATCCTTGAATAAACTCAACCATAACATAAACATTCATTTTCTTACCCCCAAGCTTGAACGTAAAAGAAATCTTAATTCTCACTAACACAACGAACGACAATCACCACCTTTAAACCAAAGGGCTGAAATTCACATACACGTGAACTCAACTTGGAAGAGGAACTCCATAGAACCAAAACCACCAAAAAAATTTTCTTCGGGGAGAAGCTCTATTCAAAAGAGAAACACCACAAAGTCTTCTCGCAAATGCATTTCACTTTTACCAAAACAAATCATCTCACTTTTATCCAAGGCCGAGCCATTCGTAAAAAGAAACCGATCAAGGAATTAAATGCTTCCACACAACCACCATCTCTTTTTCCTTAAAAAGGAACCAAACTCACTTCCCAACAGAAAAAATTGTTTCAACCACGAATATCATTCATGTCACAACCAGAAGAATCGTCTCTTAAACAAAAACTGTCAAACACCTCACACCACAACACAACTCTAGCCCAAAATAGAAATACAAATATTTCCAGATCATGAAGTTCCAAATCTTACATTGATTAGCTACTTCTTTTGATCAACAATGCAACCGATAACTCGACCTTGAAAACTACGGACACAATCAAAGCATATATCCTTGAGCATAAATGTCGATTCATAACTTAAGCTAGTTTTCTTATCAAAGATGAATGAATGACGATATTTAATAGAATAACATTCCAAAATCTCCACAAATTACTTCAAGGTTAATCATTCTTTTATCCTTGTTTTAAGCCTCGAAATTAACCCACCTTTGGCGTAATCATTCTAAGTTTAGGGAAACTCAAACACAAAGACAAAGAATACTTTGACCGAAAGTATTCAACCCAAATATCAAACAAACAAACCAATCCATATGAATTTTTAAACATAAGTTCAAAGATAACTCCCGCCATCTATAGCATTCCACTACCCTTACCATTTAGATTTCAATATTCCCTATTTACTCATTGAGAAGGCCCATCAGGATTTAACAACAACTACACAACAAATTCTTACTCTTATTACCTTTTCCACAATTATAAATAAAGTTCACAAAGGCTTATAAAAAAACACATCCAACCAACACTACCTCATCAAGATCCCCACTGAGCACCTAACCTATATCATCATATTCTAAATTTGAAAGGCAAGTGCTTCAACAAGTCTTTCAAAGATGATGAACCTATAAATTCCATACCACATACGCGTCAACATCTCGACAATGGAAATTTATTCACCTAAAAGATGACTCAACAAGTAAATATTATCTCAACAAGGCACCAATCATAAATAGAAGTTTAAAACATACATTTATTAAGGACAAAATCACGCGTCATGCTAACTATCCCTGGTTCACTCCATCACAACATGTTACAATTTCCACCATTTTAACAAAGGTTTTCAACAATTAATCTAATCAGTTACCACCACTACTAAGTCATCAATATCAATAATTGGCATAATTGTAAAACAACAACATTGCTTTTAGTTACCCTATCCATAGGCTATGACAAACTGTCACTACACAACATACTCCAACTATGTAAAATAGATTGAATAATTTAAGCCATCCAAAGCTCTTATAACAACAACGCTAAATTAAATTTAATTTTTTTTTAATTTTTTTTTAGCTACCCTATACACGGGTTATAGCAAAATTGCCACTCCAAGACATACTCCAGCCTTTTTTTTTTAAAGTGAACTGAATAGGTGAAATCATCACAAAGCTCTTACGGCAATGGCAAAAACTTATGTCTTCCCAATTGATATCGATACTAGCATTATTGGAACGCAAATGCATACTTCCGAATCTACTAATAGTTTGCAACGTCATAAATATCAACTCTAATCAATTTCCAAGTTAAATTCACTAGCCAACACGATTAAATTAGAACATCTTTAAACAACCAAAGATGGTTTCTTTAACAATATCGGTAGTCCACCATTACAATTAAATTGTTCTACCGACCTTATATTAAAATGTCTCTAAATAACCCACTAATTTTCTATTACCTTCACAAAGAGTTTACATCATCGTAATGTTCTAACTACGCATCAAGATTTAAAGCTTTAAACATTGTCCATGGTCAAGGGCACATTAAAATAATGCAATAAATCCTAAGCATGCACATTAACACATTCAATCATTATCGCTATAGAGCAATCTACAATACTAGAAGATTATTTAATCTCAAGCTAAAGATAACGATTACATTTTAATTGATTCAACTCACAAATTAACTTAGAAGTACATCATTCCATAAACCACATTGTTACATACTACGAATACGTACATAAAATTTCTAAACACCGCCATGGGTCACCTACCCTTGACAAACAGGAGGCAATCCCAAACATTCAAAAACAAACACAGTTCCAGATCAAGAACAAACACCGATAAAAATTTCTTCTTTTCGTGCAAGGGAGAAAAGCAAAATCCAAACATAAATGCAAGAGAGCTCGACCTCAAATGTCCAATCATAGTAGCCAAAACTCTTCAAGAAATCCAAAACCTACACTTTACACAAAGGAACACTGATGCAAAAGGGAATACCAAATGTACAACAAAAATTTTCCGATAAAGATTCAAACTTATCTCAATCCAGCTAGATCTGCAACAGGAGAAACTCAAACCCCATTTTTTTTTTAAAAAAAAATCTGGGAAACAACAACCACGTAAATTTCCTCCCAACGATACCATCACAATAAATCGATGCCAAAGCAAAATTGTGACCAAAAGACGACAACGTAGAACTCTTCTTCCTGTGTCTTCACTCAAAGGAGACAAAACCACAAACCGCCAAAAGGACAAATCACCGAGTGCTCAAAACTAAGCATTTTCCTCGGTTTCGAACCAACCACATACCCGTAAAACCAACCAAAACCGACCGTCAAAGACGGTAAAGAACATCCGAAGGAATCCATCACCAACCTCTTCTATTTGACTCCAGTCACTACCCGATCTACGATGCATACACGGATAAGTACTCTTTCCTATAGGGGTATAATAGTTCTTCTGGTGACTCTACCCGCCACACCGTCAAACCACACCTCACTACAAACAAAAGGTGACCGAAACCCTTCAAGACCACAACCACACTTTATCACAAATGAAGCAACTCAATCAAATCTATCATAAATATAGCATTATACATCATCAAAAGTAGCATTCAACAACAAAGCTTAAATTCAACCTTTAAGCATAAGGCAACGATACCCATACCCTTTCCTAATGTGGCATCCATGTGTGTCAAATTTTAAATTAGTGATTCCACTTACACAAGTTTTAATGTTGCTATCCTATGACAAAATTTTAGTTAAAACCTAGGCCATGTTTCTAAGTTATTCCACATCACATTTTAGTTGTATCCTATAGTATGACACTAAAAATAGACATTCCAAGGACCTACTGACCGCTCGATACCAACCGTAATACCCTACAAATCTAAACTGTCGTGACAAGAAAATTTAATGACAAAGATCTCTCCTAAGATTAGGACAAAACGGAAGCGACAACAAGATTCATAATAACCATTATAAACAGGAATAACATAAAAGCATCAATACTAGAGATAACAAGTCTAAATCAACCAGAAAACAAACATAAACGTAAAACAGCTCCAAAGAGGACATCAACAGGTCTATGATTAATAAAATTTCAGCAAGCTAATGAATTATTAAATGCACTAGTCCATGTGATTCGTGATGACCCCGGAGGGTTGATTGTGCTACTAAGCCCACCCTTCAAGCTTACGACTCACGAGAACTACCTGAAAACAACAAAATAACAAGGGGTGAGATTGGGTAATCTCAAAGAAGCGGAACAACTTCTAACGAATAACACAGCCACAAAGAAAACTAGCATACCAAATTCCTCATGTCCAATACCACATTATAGAGTCCACACAACCTCAGTAAAATGCATATGATTGTGCACATGCTTATGCCATGATCCTCCTCACTGCGTTCTTTCTCAGGAACACACGGTGTTGTATCTGCACGGCCACAAGACGCCAAGGTCGACAAACTTCCAATGCATGATTATGCAGTTAAGGCTTCATGCATAAATACATTCATAACTTCCAACTCTGAATTCACATGCTTGCATACCATCAAATAACATGGATAGAATGCGAACATCATTGAGATAGAATATCTCCACAATTCATCTTGCAAACAACATCTTTCTTCATTCTTACTCATGATTCAAAAGCCAAACAACCACATCACAATGCAGGATAGGATATTGTAATCTCATAAACAAGTAGTTAAACCATGTAGGTGTGCTGCAATTAAGGTTTATATTGAAGACTAAAACAAATAGCGAGTTATAGTTTAGCAAGACCGCTTACTTCCACTTGCCTTTACCAACGTGGATGACGAACCTAGTTGCGCTCCAGAAGGGGCACCACCTGTACAAGTATTATTTCAGTACATAGCAACATCACAAATGATCACACAACTCGAACACACGCTTCCTAATCCCTGCTCCTTCTTAAGCGCCAAAAACCCCAATCTGTCCGGGTCAAACAGCATCACCCTCTCTTCACAATTTCTGCATCTTTTTTATACAGATCATAAAAATACAAAAAAATTACAGTAGCTAGATATTGACGAGATCTACAACTTTCATGAAGATCACAAATTTCAATTCCACTGTTAAATATGCCTAAACAAACGTCCAACACAGTGGACAAAATCTGTTTCCAGATTCTGTCCGTCATCTTGCAACAGCGATAACTCTCAGACCCACGACCCAAAAATTCTGAAAACATTACAGAAGCTATATCTCGACGTTATCTACAACTTTATAGTTATAGGTTTTTGCAGGAAAAATCGTCTATGCCACGTAAAATGCGAAACAATCCGCACTGCACAATCTCCCCTTCCAAAAACAGCACCACGTGAACATCTACCCTTCTCCCCCATCAAGATCCATCTAAATCACTCACCACCAGATCTAATACACTCCTAATCCCTAGGTAGAACAGGGGTAAAATATTGGGAATTTTACCTTGAGTTCTCCCTTGAGAACCCACGAAAAACGCGCGCCGATTCCCCAAACAGTAAATCTGCTCGTCCTCCACGCCCCACGGATCCTCTTCTCGCTTGCTCCTTCAAGCTGCTGGTGGATCTTGAGCCACCACACAAGGGGAGGAAGAGGAGGGGTGGTGTGGCTGCTAGGGGAGGAAGGGGGCGCCTAGGGCTTTTGGGGGTGACACCCTTTTATATGGTGGGCCGCCCACTAGGGAAAAGAGAGAGAGGTGGGGAGGATTCGCAGCCTGTGCCCAGTTTTCCTCGGCCCACTGTTTCTAGCCCGACAACTCCAAATTTAATATTAATACGCCGGATAAACTTCAATTATTTCATCCCCCGACAAATCCTTCATTCCTCTCCCGAAACAAAACCAAGAAAAGGAACCCTAGAATTGCTTTGACGCTCTAAGGCATCACACAGGGACACGTGGACCAATCGGGTGACGACGCGTGGCCTCGGGTCCACGGACCCGGCGCACGGTCTCGGCTCGGTCCACCGTGGGCTCGGCCCACGGCTCACGATCGCTGACAGGCGGGCCCTCTGACACGCGGGCCCCGCGTGTCAGCGTCACACGCACGCTGGCTGGCGCCGACCGCGACTGGCCAGCCTCTTCCGACGCGTGGCTCAATCTCGCCGTTGATTTGGAAATCAACGGCCCAGATTAGATCTGGCTAACGACTTGGAAAACAACTCCATTGATCTCGACCGCTCGATCTTGATCGGACGGCCAAGATCCACCTACCGCTATGAACGTGGTTCAATCTAAGCCGCTGGATCTAGATCTAACCGCTGAGATTAGACACGAGATCAACACGTGATTCTTTACCGTGGGTGATGTGGACGAATCTGGACCGCGGCGATGAAGATCCGACGGTGGAGAAGCTTCGCTGGTCTGCGATGTCCACGGCGGAGCTCCGTGGCCGGGCGTTGAGAACGAAGACCACACCGACGGCGTTTTCGGCACGCCCGGCCAAGTGGGTGGTCTCTTGCAAGTGCTCTCGAAGCGGGATTCCGGATCTGGGCTCCTTCGGCGGAAGACAACTGACGGCGGCGGAAAAAACGGCGCAAACCGCGGCGAAACAGATTCTAACTCCGCGAGCTCAGACGGCAAACGGCGACGGCCAGCGGGATGGCTCGGGACACGGTGCGCACGGAGGAGGGCAACCTCGGCGTGACTCGGCTTTAAATAGCCTCGGCTCGCATTCGAGACGGAAACCTAATTCTCCACGGCGGCGCGCGGCGGAGTTCTGGCTCGACTCGGGCGGAGACGACGACGGCCGACCGCCCACGTGGTGCGATCAACGGCCACGATCGCGACGGCGCGACCGGGTGGGTCCGGTCTCGGCCGAACCGATGCGATCCAATCGGACCGTTGATCTCGATCCGACTGGCCGGATCAACAGGTTAGGGTTAGGTTCGGACCGACTCGGTAGCTCGGTCGGACTCGAGTCGACTCAGTGCGGCTTTCGGTCGGATGAGCGATTGCAAACCCATTCGCATTTTCGGCGATTTAATAATTAAAATAATTCCTAAATTCATTTAATTCATTAAAAATAGCAAAATACTCAGAAAAATTCCAGAAAATTCGAAAATATTTTGGAACATTTTGGACTCAAATAAAATATTTCCAACAAAATTTTATTTGCAAAATTAAATTCTTTAATTATTTCAAAATGGAATAAATTCAAATAAATTCCAAATAAATCCAAATAAATTCCAGAAAATTCCAAAAATTCACCAAAGTGCCAAATCACACATGAATTTAAGAAAAGCAAAATTTTGGGGTGTTACAGCAGCACCTGGAAGTTCGACACGCAATCGACGTCATACACATAGAGAAGAACGTGTGTGATAGATTGCTTGGTATCTTACTGTACATACCTGGCAAAACGAAAGATAAACTCCAATCAAGGATGGACCTCGAAGATATGAAACTCAGGAAGGAGCTGCATCACAAAGAAATGGATACAGGCAAGAGGTACCTTCCCACAGCCTGCTACACTCTTAGCAAGAAAGAGAAAAATAGCATTTACGAATGCTTGCACGGAGTCAAAGTTCCGTCTGGTTACTCTGCTAATATAAAGAGAGTAGTCTCAATGAAAGAATTAAAATTAATTGGTATGAAGTCTCACGATTGCCACGTGATGATGACACAGATGCTTCCAATTGCAATTAGGGGTGTTCTGCCATAGAAAGTCCGAGACCCAATTATCAAGTTATGTTCATTTTTCAACGCCATTTCACAGAAAGCCATCGATCCGTTAAAACTAGATAAGATGCAGGAAGACGTGGTCCACACTCTTGTTAGCACCTAAAATTGATCGACCGAGATGGGTCTGGTCGTACTGTCATAGCACGGGCCGGCAAATTGGTGCGAATCGGGTTAGCGGCAAACACCGGAATAGAAATTGTATTGGAGAAAGCATGGGTATAGAAGGCACATACAAAAAGAAACCAGAAACCGATATAATCTGGATTTGGTACGGCTGTGATCAGGATGGAAAGGCGAGACCTAGGGCGATACGATTAAAGAGTCCATGATGATCATGATCTATGCTACATCAACTATAAAAGACGGTGTACTGCGTACAACGAGGATATCAAACACACATCCAACAACCAGTCAATTTACCAATACCTCTATCTTTCCTGCACTAGGAGTAGTTTTTCGTAGCATTGTAATCTTTCCTCTATAATACACTTTGATCAAAACGAGTTGCGCATCGCCGGTTGTTGATCTTTGCTGCATTACGCCCTACCAAGCTGTCGTTTCTTCCGATCTTGATGCGCATTGCCTTTTTCGCAGAAGCAAGCTTTTACCATTCCGATCGATTCGCGAGTCGAATGGACCCAGTTATCCGATCCGAGTTGGTTCGTTCCTAAGCCGACAAAGATCGCCTTACCAACTAGGCATGGATCTCTAACACCCCAATTTTTTGCTTTTCTTGAATTTAAATGAAATTTTACACTTTTGAGAATTCTTGGAATTTTCTGGAATTTATTTGGATTTAATTTGAGTTTATTTCCTTTTGAAATAATTAAATATATAAAAGTTTCAAATAAATTTTTGTTGGAAATATTTTATTTAAGTCCAAAATGTCTCAAAGTATTTTTAAGAATTTTTCTGGAATTTTTCTAATTATTTTGCTATTTCTTAATTATTCGAATTAATATAATTATTTTCAAATATTAAATCGCTGGAAAATGCCGAGTGGGTTAGTACTGTTCAAGCGACCGAGCATGAGTTAGACTCGAGTTTGAGTCCGACCCGAACCCAACCAAACCCTAATCGCGTGACCGTTGGATCAAGATCCAACGGCCAGCATCAAGTCACGTCGCCCACGTGGGGATCGGGCTGAACCCGTTCGCCCCGTGCGATCTCGGCCGTTGATCGCACGTACGTGGACGGCCAAGATGCGTCCACGTCACCTCTCCGTGTCGTGGTCAGAATCCGCCGCCGCCGTGGCCGTTCCGCGATTTTCGTGCCTAATCCGGACGTCGAGGCCGGTATTTAATGCGCAGGTGCGTGCCTAAGGATCGCCCTTGCCTTGCGCACATTTTGCCCTAGCTGCCGCCCGTAGCGCTCCTTCGTGCCCGCGATTGCTCGCTATAGTGCTCTAGGGTTAGCTTCGGGTCTCGGTGTCATTCCGCCGCCGTCCGCCGTCCTCCACCGTGTTGGTGGTCAGCTTCGGGACCGTTGCGTCGAGGCGAACCTGGAGGTACCATCCACTTCGTCGGAGAACCACGGGAGCGCCGTTCGGGAGGTCATCTTCATCTCCGGCCAGCTAACTCTACCGTGGACATCACCGACCCCGCAAGCTTTGTGAACCATTCGATCAAGATCGAACGGCCACGGTGAGTTCACGTCATCCCGCACCCGTAGAAAACCAGATAGATCTAGACCGTTAGATCCACATCCAATGATCCACGTTCGTCCACGCCACCGCGCGGTTCACGTTATGGTGATTAGATCCGTTTTCAACCGTTGGATCTAGATCCAACGGCTTAGATCGAGCCACGTAGCCGTAAACCACACCGTGCTCGGGTGCGATAGCAGCCGTTAGATCAAGATCAAACGGTCCATGTTGACAGCGTCAATTTCCAAACGTGTGAGGGTAGATCTGATCTGGACCATTGATTTTCAAATCAACAGCCCAGATCATGCCACGTGGCCTGGAACCGGAACAACGCGGTCCATGCGGGTTAGCTGCGACCGTCGCTGATGTCACGCGCGACGTTAGCTCGGGCCCGCGTGTCAGCGGGACAACTAACAGCACCATGACGTTATCCACTGACATCACGGTGGGGCCCGCATGTCAGAGCCGCTACCAAGCGCCGCGGACGCCGGGCCACGACGCTATCCGAGGGGTCCCACGTGTCGCTGACACGTGAACCTGCGGACCGGTCCACGGTGGACTGCGTTCGCGCCGTGACCAAGTCCATGGGCCGGCTGACGCAATGATGATGTCATAATTCGATTTTTCAATGGAAAAATAATTCAGTGGAAATTCAAATACCGTGCTGATGTCAACTGACGTCATAAATCCGGATTTTCAATAGAAAAATAAATGAGTTAATTCGGTTTATTGATTTATTTGAATTTTCAAACTTCAAACGCTTATAACTTTTGCATTTTAACTCCGATTTGAACGATTCCAATTTCTAAATATTTATAAAATTGAGATCTACTTAAATATGATTTTTTTTATTAATTTTTAAATATTAAATTTTCTCTGTTTATATTTAATTAATAGATTCTTTAAACTTTAAACAATTATAACTTTTGCATTTTAACTCCGATTTGGACGATTCAAATTTCTAAAAATTTGTAAAATTATGCTCTTTCTGTTTATGGACTTTACATGAATTTTTTAGTAATGTGCATGTACTGTTTTATTATTTATTTATTTATTTATTGCCATTTGCACGCGTTACGAGTAGACGTTGAAGTACCCGAGGTCTTCGAAGGTGAAGTGTTGACCCAGGAGCCAGCTCAAGACCAAGAACAAGTACTTTTTGAAGGCAAGTTATGCTTTGACCATATTGATCCAATTTTTGAAATTAATTTAATTTAAATTATTGCATGCTAATTTAATTATAAATTGTTTAAATTATTTCTGGGAATTAGATAAATGCCAAATTGCAGTATGACACCTTGACTATTTAATTATGTGCCATGAACCCTTGCCACCCTAGTTGTGGAGTATATATAGTTGGACATTAGTGAATTGCCAACATTGGGTATTTAGATCGGTGTAGTATATTGCTTAGACTTGCTACATGCACATGACATGATTTTGGACAATCAAATGTGAATCTTGACTTAATGAGATATTGAACCTATTTTGGAGAAGTATCATGTGTTGTGATGGTGATAATGGCACGTGGTGCATGGTAATCAACTGGGTTTGATAAATAGATTTGGACCGGGGCAAGTGGCAAGAATGTTATGGTGGGCCATGAGTGGCACCAGGGATGTCATTTTGGTTCTTCGGGTAGTTTTGCCCTGGTCATCCTAAGGACTTAACCTTGCAAGCCTTTGATCTCGAGTCAAACATGCAACCACATGTCCGGAATGGACGGACCTAGTTGAGTAAGTTACTAATAACTTGCATGTGGTACTCAGTGGTGTCAACTACACCTTTTGTGTAGCTTGAAAGGGGAGCGCATTAGTGCTATGGCATGGTACTCCGCCCAACTAAGCATGTCGGTCCCATACTTCACCTCCATTAAGGGAAGGGATGGTGTATGACAAAAGCCAAAGAGGTTCACTTGTATAGTTTGCGGTCTCTGAAATGCTTTGTTACAATCACTCACCTTTGTGGTGTTTGACCGTATCTTGTCGGTAAAGTGCATAGCCTCTGTAGAGTGTAAAATCTATTCGAATAGCCGTGTCCGCAGACCGACATTGCTCGAGGATTACAGTCAAGGGTTAGACTTTAATGAAAACAACTTGGACTTGGAAAGTTTGGTTGGGTTAAATAATGATGTTGATGGAAATGTGGATTAGGAAAGGAAAAGTGTTTACTTAACTCCTGGAAAAGTTATTGATATTATCGTTACTTTTACTGCTTTCAAATCTACTTATGCTACTTGTTAAATGCTGTTTTACTGCAAATGTACCTGTTAGCCTTTCCTTTGAACTAAGCCATGCATGTAGAATATTAGTTTGCATTCTGTGCATGACTTGCTGAGTACCAGGTACTCACCTTTGCTACAATAAAACATCAGTTGAAGGAGAAGCGACGCCATCTTTGGAGGAAGAACTTCTGGAGGAGCCGCTTCACCTAGGAGCGAGCCCAATCAGTTCGTGGTATACCGGATGGTGCCACATTAATGCTTTTATTCCGCTGCAATTTATTTCACTTAATAAGTTTTCGCCTATGCAACAGATTCTTGTAACTTGACCATAAGGTCGAGCAACCCGTTTGGTTATCTTAATTAAAATACTTTATTACTATCGATGTGTATGATTGTGATATTTACGATGTTGAGACTGTGTGCACTAGCTTGATCCTGGACTAGTTTTGAATACACAAAGGGTCTGGATTTGCAAATTCGGGTTCCGACAGAGGTGGTATCAGAGCAATACTGACTGTAGGCTCACCCATAGTTAGAATGGTCGTAGTGAGGATAAGACCTATTTTCTAAAGTTAAAATTTGACAAGACAATGAATGAAATCTCGACTTATCCCCTTCTCCCCTTTCATACCCCTTTTGCTGAATTTCTCTTGCTATCCCTTGGTTTCAAACTTTTGAATTCTTACGTGAGTGTCTTTTGGCAGATGTTGATGAAGAACGACTACGCCGAGCGTGAGGGAGGCTACGCTGCCGAGTTGTGGCGTATGCTGCAGTTGCTTGGAGGTTTTGAGATACCGCTCTACCGAGGGACCACCATCGTGCAGGCAGGACTGGTCATAGGACAGGACGTTAAGATCACGGTGTATGCTCGGGAGAAGATGAAGTTCAGTCATCCATTTCACTTCACCGCTAGGAGGTCAACATTTGATATGGGAATCCAGGAGGTGTCACGTCGAGCGATGCAGCAGATTGCTCACACTTACTCTAGGGAGCTAGAAGGCACATTATTTCGTCACCACCCACGTCGAGACAACAGAGCTTAGCGGAAGCCGATAGAAGATGATGATGCTACCGTCACACACTTGGCCAGATTCGTCGTCGCCTAGGAGGAGCTTATCGATGACACAGTCCAGGAGTTAATGAAGGCTCGCGAGTAGGTCGAGGAAGGGAAAAAGCACCTGGAGAATGCTCGTGAGTACGTCGCCCATGCTACGGAAAGGATCGCAGAGCCGAGACCGTGATCGCACGGCAGGGGCCAGAGCCGTTGTTGGAGTTGGACGCCTGCACCGGAGGAGCTGCACCACACCGAGCCTGAACCTGAGGATGATGATGCTTCTTCGACAACTGCCGTTGTGGGGCATGGCGATCGCTTCGCGCCTATGCCGCCGCACCCGCCGCGAGGAGGCAGTGGAGGTTTTCTCGACGAGTGAGCATAGGTTTCGCAGTTGAGACTCCTTCGTCGAGTTGCGTCTAAGAATAAAGAGTCACCCTTAGAGGTGTTAGACTCCAATGTTAGTTGAGTTGGATTTTCATTGCTTGCTGAGTGTGCAGTATGTGTTGTAGGGCCCTTAGGCATTGTAAGCAACCATACCAAGTTATTACTGAATAAATAATAAAGTTGAATTTTGAGTTACACCTTCCATCCCGCATAAGTTACTCTACTACTTGTCTATGCTTGGTTCCCCCTTATCTCTAAACCTTGGAGCAATCGACAGATGGTGAACACCCGCGGAAACCTTGGAGGCAACGGAAGTGGTTCTCGCCCAGCTGGAAACCCTAATGATTGAGCACCTGCACCCCAACCAGCACCGCCAGTAGACATGCACAACTTTGGAGCGTTCCTTGCTGCACAGACTCAGCTGATGCATGCTATGATGCAGCAGGTCACTGCTCAGGCCGCCGCTAATCAAGACAATCAGGGACAGCGTTAGGGCTCAAGGTTGTCAGAGTTCATGAGGACTCATTGTAACACCCCAAAATTTTGCTTGTCTTAAATTCATGTGTGATTTGGCACTTTGGTGAATTTTTGGAATTTTCTGGAATTTATTTGGATTTATTTGAATTTATTCCATTTTGAAATAATTAAAGAATTAAACTTTGCAAATAAAATTTTGTTGGAAATATTTTGTTTGAGTCCAAAATGATCCAAAGTATTTTCCAGAATTTTTCTGGAATTTTTCTGAGTCTTTTGATATTTTTAATGAATTAAATGAATTACTGGGAATTATTTTAAATATTAAATCGCTGGAAAATAGAAACCGGTTTGCCATCGCCTTCTGGATAAGTCGGACTCGAGTCTAACCCGAACCCGACCGAGCCACGTGACTCGACTCGACCGCTGCGTCATAATCGCCCGACCGCTGGATCTAGATCCAACGGCCACTACCAACTGCCGCGCGCGTGAAGGCCGCCTAATCGGGGCCACGTGGACGGCCACGACAGATCGCCTACCCGAGTCACGCCGGATTGCGCCGCCGGGCCGCTGCGTGTCCGTTAGGGTTTCATGGAAAACCCGCACGCCGAGGCTCCATTTAAAGGGCCGACTCGCCGCCACCTTCTCCTTGTCCTCGCTGTTTGCCCTAGACGCTGGTGCTCGTGCCGACGCCAAACCGTGCGCTAATTTCTCGGGTTGGAGCACCACCGCCACGGTTTTCCACGCGGTGACGCCGCTGCCGAGGCTTCTTCCGCCGCGTGGAGTGCAGATCCGGAGGGAGCACGCCGAGACGCGCTTGGGGGCACACCTTCGCTCCATCGGAGTCGCTACCGACACGCCGCAGCCGTAGTCATCTTCTTTCGCCACCGGCCGAACTCGCCGCGTGCCATTGCCGGAGCCGCAAAGCTTGTCCGCCGTCCGATCCCCATCCGACGCCGAGGTGAGGCCACGATTCCTTTTGGCGAGAGACTTAGATGCATTACGGGCCGCCGATCTAGATCTTGCGGTGTAGATTGGATCGAGTAGTACCGCTTAGGGCTATTAGTCACCGCTCGATTTAGATCCAAAGGACGAGATGGAGCCACGAGGCGCTTTTAGCAAAGCAGCACCGGTTAGATGTGGGACGTTAGATCTAGAATCAAGGGTTGAGATGCACCCACGTGTCTCACGCCGGGTCTATCCACGCCGCCGTTAAACCGCCGACGGATGGATGCGATCTGAGCCGCCCAATTTCGAATTTAGGGTTTAGATCTATCGCAGCCGTAACCAATCCGATGTGACACGTGGTCGGGGCTTGTCACACCGCGGCGGGCGCAGCACGTGCATCGACTGCGTGGGTCCCGCATGTCAATGATAGCGAGTCGCTGCGGGCCGAGTCCACTGTAGACCCGAGCCGAGCGTGGACCAAGTCCATGGATCGATGACGCCACCGCCCAATCAGAGGTCGACACGTGTCCAGCCGACGCAATAATTAATTTCCGAAAAAGAAAATGATTTATTAATTCGAAATAATGATTTCAGATTTTGTTTCAAACTTCAAACGCTTATAACTTTTGCGTTTCAACTCCGATTTGAGTGATTCAAATTTCTAAATTTGTATAAAATTGAGACCTACCTAAATATGAATTTTATTTAATTTTTGGACTAAAATTTTTCTCTGTAAAATTATTTAATTGATTATTTAAACTTTAAATAATCATAACTTTTATGTTTTAACTCCAAATTTGACGATTTCAGTTTCTAAAAATTCATAAAATTATGTTCTCTCTGTTTATGGATTTTATTTGGATGTTTGGATACTTTTTGCCTATTGTTTATTGGTGTATTTGCTATTTGCACGCTTTACGAGTAGACGTTGAAGTGCTGGAAGGATTCGAAGGAGAAGTATTGACTCAAGATCCAACTCAAGACCAAGAGCAAGTACTTTTTGAAGGCAAGTTGTGCTTTGACCATGTTGATCATATTTTGAAATCTATTTTGATTTAACCTATTGCATGCTAGTTCAATTAGAAAATATTTTTTTTAAATATGGGGAATTAGATAAATACCAATTTGCTGTATGACACCTTGATTACTTAAATATGTGCCATGACCCCTTGTCACCCTAGTTGTGGTTTACTAGTTGGACATTATTAAATTGCCAACATGGGAAATTAGATCGTTGTAGTATACTGCTTAGACCTGCTACGTGCTCATGACATGATTTTGGACAATCAAATGTTAATATTGACTTAATGATATATTGAACCTGTTTTGGAAAGGTATCATGTGATGTTGATGGCACGTGGTGTATGGTAATCAATCGGGTTTGATAAATAGTTTTTCGACCGGGCATGTGGTAAGAATAATCAGTGGGCCGCTTGTGGCATTGGGGATGTTGATTTGGTTCTTCGGGTAGTCTTGCCCTGGTCACCCTAATGACTTCACCTTGCAAGCCTTTGAACTGGTCTAACGTGCAACCACATGTCCAGAATGGACGGACCTAGTTGATTAAGTTGCTAATAACGCACTGTGGGGACTCGTGAGGTCAACTACACCCTTTGTGTAAGTTGTACGGGGAGCGCATCGGGCCGAGGCCGGGTACCCATCTAACTGGTTGATTGGCCTAAACTTCGCCTTAGCTAAGGGAAGGGTTAGTGTGCAATAACCGGGAGGACCACTTGTATTGTTAGAAGTTTCCGAAAGACTTTGTTACGGAACTCGCCTTTGTGGTGTTTGACTGTATCTTGTGGGTAAAGTGCATAACCTCTCGCAGAGTGTAGAATCTATTCGAATAGCCGTGTCCGCTGTATTGACATCGCCGAATTACAAATAAGGGTTAGATTTTCTCAAAAATAACTTGGATTTGAAAGGTTGGGTTGGATTAATAATGATGTTGATGGAAATGTGGATTAGGTCGGGAAAGATGTTTATTAAACTCCTTGAAAAGTTATCTATGCTTTACTTATTTCTACCGCTTTCGAATCTATTTATGATACTTGTTAAATGTCTGTTTCGCAAATATACCTTGAGCTATTCCTTTGTACCAAGCCATGCATATAGAATATTAGCCTCGCATTCTGCATGACTTGTCGAGTACCAAGTACTCACCCTTTCCACAATACAACACCAGCTTGAAGAGGAGACTACACCGCCTTTGGAGGAGGAGCTCCACGAGGAACCGTCTACTTAGGAGCGAGCCTGGCCACTGCCTGTGGTATACTGGATGGCGCCACGGTTATCTTATTTTTTTTTCCGCCGCTACTATTTCTCTCTTAATAAGTTTTCGCTTCATGAGGCGACATTTGTAACTTGACCATAAGGTTAAGTAACCAGTTTGACTATTTAATTAAAGTACTTTACTATTATCGAGTGGTATGATTGTGATATTTACCGATGTTAAGACTGTGGTGCACTAGCGCTCCTCGACTAGTGCCGAATACACAGAGGGTCCTGATTTGCAAATTCGGGTCCCGACAGAGGTGGTATCGTGAGCCATATCGACCGTAGGCTCAACCCTTAGCTAGAAAGGTCGTAGTGAGGATAAAACCTATTTTCTAAAGCTAAAAGTTTGTCAAGACAAGAAATGACATCTCGACTCATCCCCTTCTCTCTTTCCTTGTCTCTTGCTGAATTTTTCCATACCTTGTCACGATTTAAAAATTTCGAAGTTCTTACGTGAGCACTCTTGTGACAGATGGAGGGAGAGTTCAACTACGCCGACCGGAGGTTGGTCACGCCGAGAACTTTGGCGTATGCCATGCACTCTCTGAGATTTTGAAAAGCCGCAATACCAAGTGGAAGTGATCGACAAGCAGTGATTGATCAAGGCTTGTGACGTGAAGATTGAGGTACCGCTAGGAAAAAGGGCCTGTGCAATCGCTCGATACACCGCACCGCCAGGAGGTCTACAATGCAGATGGGTATCCAAGAAGTATCACGACGAGCAATGCGACACATTACCCGTATCTACGCCAGAGAGTTGGAGAGCACGGTGTTCCGTTATCACCACAAGCAGCAATAACCTTCTTGACCAAGGCGATTCAGGATGAGGATGCCATGGTTACACAGCTTGGCACGACTTGTTGTCGCCAGGAGGATGTACTGATGATACAAGCAAGGAGCTGTAAGGCCCGCAAGGAGATCTCAACAGAGAAGAACAGATGGCGGGAAGCTCAAGAGTATGTGTCACACCTTCGCGAAGAATTGACGAGTTGGAGATGGCTTTGTACGGACCGTAACTGAGCCAAGATTGAGCTACACGAGCCAGATCCGAGGAGTCGATCTCGATGAGGACATCGCTTCTCGACTACCACAGATGACACGCTTCTTGGACATGGCAATCATTTCGCGCTTATGCCGCAAAGATCCGCACTCAGCCGTGGAGGTTTTCTCGATGAGTGAGCGTAGGTTCTATAGTGAGACTCCTTCGCCGAGGTGCGCCATAGAATAAAGAGTCACCTTTAGGCGATAGACTCTGTTAGTTCGACGGATTTTCCTTGTTTGTCGAGTGTGCAAGATGTGTTGCAAGGCCCCTAGGCATTGTAAGCAACCATACCAAGTTACTATTGATTAAAATAATAAAGTTGGACCTTAAAGTTACACCTTTCGCCTCGCATAAGTTCCATATTACTTGTCTATTCTTGTTTCCCTCTCATCTCTAAAACCTAGAGTAAATCGACAGATGGTGAACACCCGCTGAAACTTTGGAAGCAATGGAAGTGGTTCTCGCCAGCCAGAAAACCCTAATGGTGGAGCACCAAGACCGCCACCGGATATGCAGAATTTCTGAGCTTTTCTCGCCGCTCAGACTCGCTTGATGCATGCTATGATGCAACAAATGCAACACGCCATCGCCAGGCCATCGCTAACCAAGTCAATCGTGGACAACGCCGTAAATACAAGACTGCCGAGTTCATGAGGACTCACCCACCCACTTTCTCTCGGGAATGCTAATCCATTGGAGGCCGATGATTGGTTAAGGTCAATTGAGAGGAAGCTACACATAGCTCAATGCATAGGAAATGAGAAGGTACTTTACGCTTCTCATCGCTTGGAAGGAAATTACCATTGAATGGTGGGAGAACTTATGTGCCACGCAAGTGAACCTCGTGACATCACTTGGGAGGAGTTCACTACCGCATTCCGCCAAGATCACGTGCCTCGAAGGAATCATGGACCTTAAGAAGGAGGAGTTCAGAGCATCAAGCAAGGTAATCACCAGCTGGTCGACTACCCGAACAAGTTCACAGCCTAGCACGCTACGCACCTAAGGATGTAGCGACAGATAAAGCCAAACAGTCTCGCTTCATGAAGGGACTTAACTCAGGACTACAAGTAGGACTGATCACCCACACCTTTCCAGATTTTCAAGAGTTGGTGAATAAGGCGCTTATTCTTGAGGACAAGCGCAAGGAACCGGATGAGAACAGAAGCGCAGGATGCAACAAACAGGATCACGCCAGGGAACGCAATGGCCTCGAGAGTTGCACCAAATCAGTTTTTCGGGATTCCACCCACAGAATCGCTACAAGGACACCGCCACCAGCACCAAGACCTGTCAATCGTAACTACTGCACCCACTTCGTTATAAACGCCGCCCAGTGCAACAAGAAGGAACAAGGACACGCCGCTACAATCGCAACGAGCCAGGACACTTTGCCAACAGCTTGCCCAAAGAAGACAAAGCAGGAGTGACCCGCTCGCTTCAATCTAGGATCCACCCCAGCTAGGACGCCAAAGACCAGGAGCCACATCCTGCATCGCGGGTGAGAGGCCGAGTCAACCATGTCACCGCAGATGCACCGCAGAATGCTACTGACGTCAGATCGGGTAAGTTACTTGTTAACTCAAGCACTGCAATAGCTTTGTTTGACTCGAGTCAGATTCGCTTGTTTCGCAAGGCTTTGCTGCTAGAAACGATATGGGGATTGCAAGGCTTAAATGCATGCTTTTAGTTCAAACCCCTGGTTCCGAACTCCGAACTAAAGTAGGATGTTCCGGTGAGAATACTAATAAATGGAATAGAGTTCCTAGCTTAACCTTATTATTTTGGAGACCTGCATCTTAGATGTTATTTTGGGAATGGATTGGTTATCCAAGCACAGAGCCGTGTTGATTGTGGACTAAGGACTATCTCAGCTTGAGAGCCCGTAGAAAGAAAGTGGAATTTCAAGCCACTGCAGTTAGAGATGGACAGATGATGGTTAATAGCACCAAGACAATCAGCATAGAGGATGTCTCAGTAGTGAATGAGTACCCAGATGTTTTTCCTGAGGATCTACCTGGTATGCCGCTGCACAGTGACATAGAGTTTGTGATAGAGCTTGTACTGCACAAAGACCGATAGCAAAGAGACCCTATCTGATGTCCACCGAGGAGTTGGTAGAGATGAAGAAACAAATAGAAGAGTTAATGGAGAAAGGATTTATCGATCGAGCTCGCCGTGGGGAGCACCAGTTGTTGTTTGTCAAGAAAAAGGACGGAGTTTCAGGATGTGCATTGACTACCGCGGCACTCAATGAAGTCACCGTGAAGAATAAGTACCAAGCTACCTGTGATTGATGATTTGTTTGATCACCGAGAGGAGCCGGAGTTTTCCAAGATTGACCTAAGATCGATACCATCGCTTGAAGATCAGATCGTAGGATATTCAAGACCGCATTCTCGCCAAGATATGGACATTACGAAGTTTACGCTATGTCCTTTGGATCGATTTAATGCGCCAAAGATATTTCATGAATATGATGAATAAGGTGTTCATGGAGTATTTGGACAAGTTTGTTGTCGTGTTCATAGATGATATCCTAATCTACTTCCAAGACAGAGGATGAACATGCCGAACACTTGAGGCGAAGTTTTAGAAAAGCCGAGGAACAAAGAACTCTTCGCCAAGTTCAAGAAGTGTGATTTTTGGAAGGACAAGGTAGAATTCCTTGGACATGTAATGACCGCAGAAGGAGTTGCCGCTGATCCAAGTAAAGTAGAAGCTGTGTTACACCGGGAGCACCAAGACCGTAACTCCATCCGGAGTTTCCTTGAATGGCAGGATACTATCGCCGCTTTCATTGAAGGCTTTTCGACACCATTGCGAAACCTCTTACGCAATTGCTGAAAAAGGAGAAGAAGTTTGCATGGACGCTGAATGTGAGGAAGGATTTCAGAGTCAAGAAGCGATTTACATCAAGACCGTGTTAGTTCTACCGGATGTTAATCAAAGTTTTGATATTTATTATGACGATCGCGCCAAGGACTTGGATGTGCCGATGCAGAATGGAAAGGTCGCCGCTTATGCATCAAGGCGCTTGAGGCCGCATGACGAAAAGTATCCGACGCAGCACCTAGAGTTAGCCGCCGGAGTGCATGCCTTGAAGATATGGCGTCACTATCTGATCGGGAACAGATGTGAAGTGTATACGGATCATAAGAGCCTTAAATACATATTCACCCAGTCGGATCTGAACATGAGGCAGAGGAGATGGTTAGAGTTGATCAAGGACTACAATGTTGGAATCCATTACCATCCCAGAAAGGCCAACGTAGTTGCCGATGCCTTGAGTCGGAAAAGCCATACCGTGAATATGTTGATAGCCAATCGGGATGAGATATGCCAGGAATTTCAGAGAATGAAGATTGAGGTGGTACCTAGCGGATTCTTGGCCGCATTAGAAGTAAAGCCTACCCTAGAGGACCAGATCCGAGAAGGACAGAAGGATGATGACAAGATCCGCAGGATTAAGTCCATCAAGGAGGAAGGCAAGGCAGAGGACTTCAGGTTGGATGAGCAAGGTACGTTATGGATGAAGGATCGCATTTGTGTGCCGAACAAAAGGAGTCAAGCAGCTTGATTCTAGAAGAAGCCCATGACTCCAAGTATTCAATTCACCCTCGAAGCGCCAAAATGTATCAGGATTTGAAGGAAAGATTCGTGGCCGAGCATGAAGCGTGAAGTTGCCGAGCATGTTGCATTGTGCGACGATGCCGAGAGTCAAGGCAATGCATCGTAGACCGGCAGGATTGCTACAACCACTGAAAATACCAGAGTGGAAGTGGGAGGAAATCGGAATGGATTTCATTACCGGCTTGCCTAAGACTCAAGGAGGTTATGACTCCATATGGGTTATAGTGGATCGCTTGACCAAAGTAGCCCATTTTATCCCCGTGAAGACCACTTACTCGGAGATAAATTAGCGTAATTGTACATGATCAGATCGTCTGCTTGCACGGAGTGCCAAAGAGGATTGTATCGCATGTGAGGTACCCAATTTACCTCAAGGTTCCGGAATAAGTTGCATGAGGCCATGGGAACCCGCTTGAACTTTAGTACAGCCTATCATCCACAGACGGATGGACAGACCGAAAGAGTCAATCGATTCTCGAGGATATGTTAAGAGCGTGTGCATTGGCTTATGCTACCTCTTGGTATAAGAGTTTGCCGTGATGCCGAGTTCAGCTTACAACAATAGTTACTGTGCTAGTTTACGATGTCACCATTTGAGGCATCAGATGGACGACTTCGCCTGACGCCATTGAATTGGAATGAGACCGGCGAGCGCCGTGTCTTCGGCCTGATATTCTTCAAGAGGTCAAGAGCAGATTGCCATGATTAGGGAAAGGTTGAAGATTGCCCAATCACGACAGTAAGAGTTATGCCGACAACCGCCGCCGGACCTCGAATTTTGGAACCGTAAGATTTCGTGGTATCTCGTAGTCACGCCGCTCAGAGGAGTTAAGAGGTTCCATGCCAAAGGGAAACTCGCACCCCATTATGTAGGACCATTTAAGATATTGAGCCGCAGAGGCGAAGTTGCTTATCAGCTGGAGTTGCCACAAATAAGTAGCAGGAGTACATGACGTATTCCATGTGTCCTGCTTGAAGAAGTGTCTCCGAGTACCGAGGAAATGCATAACGCTAGAGTCAATTGAGTTGCAAGAAGATTTGACTTACAAGGAGCATCCCGTGAAGATTCTGGACACTATGGATCGAGAGACCAGAAATAAGTCAACCCGCTTCTGTAGAGTTTAGTGGAGCAACCACGCGGAGAGTGAAGCAACTTGGGAGCGTGAAGAGGATTTGAAGAAAGAGTTTCCAAGCCTATTCTCAGAGTAAGCCTCGAATCTCTGGGACGAGATTCTGTTAAGGGGGGGAGGTTTGTAACACCCCAAAATTTTGCTTGTCTTAAATTCATGTGTGATTTGGCACTTTGGTGAATTTTTGGAATTTTCTGGAATTTATTTGGATTTATTTGAATTTATTCCATTTTGAAATAATTAAAGAATTAAACTTTGCAAATAAAATTTTGTTGGAAATATTTTGTTTGAGTCCAAAATGATCCAAAGTATTTTCCAATTTTTCTCGAATTTTTCTCAGTCTTTGATATTTTTAATGAATTAAATGAATTATCGGGAATTATTTTAAATATTAAATCGCTGGAAAATAGAAACCGGTTTGCTATCGCTCCTCGGTCCGAGTCGGACTCGAGTCTAACCCGAACCCAACCGAGCCACGTGACTCGACTCGACCGCTGTCGGTCATAATCGCCCGACCGCTGGATCTAGATCCAACGGGCTACCACCACGCTGCCGCGCGCTGAAGTCGCTTCGATCGGGGCCACGCGGACGGCCACGATTGCATCGTTTACCCGAGTCACGCCGGATTGCGCCGCTGGGCCGCTGCGGTCCGTTAGGGTTTCATGGAAAACCCGCACGCCGAGGCTCCATTTAAAGGGCCGACCCCGCCGCCACCTTCTCCTTGTCCCTGCGCGTTGTTTGCCCTAGACGCTGGTGCCTGAGCCGACGCCGAACCGTGCCAATTTCTCGCCGAAGTTGGAGCACCACCGCCACGGTTTTCCGCGTGTGACGCTGTCTTCGAGGCTTCTTCCGCCGCGTGGAGTGCAGATCCGGAGGGAGCACGTTGAGACGCGCTTGGGGCACCCCTTCGTTCCATCGGAGTCGCGCTGACACGCCGCAGCCGTAGTCATCTTCTTCGCTACCGGCCGGAACTGTAGGACCGAATATAGCAATCAGAGGGGGGGTGAATGATTGTGCGGAAGCTAAAACCAAATTCTTGATCTATTAAAAGTTTACCCCAAAATAGAACCAAATAATTGCCTCGTTTTCGAAAAAAAACAGAATGATAGAGGTTTGGTAAAACGCGAATTCCCGGAGATCCAACCGTCCGATCGATCTGAAATTTGGACACAAGAAACTAGATTCCAATACGAATCAAACCCAAAAAGAATCAGCTCAATCGGACGTACGGATCAAAAGTTATGACCTTCGCAAGCTTACTGTTCCAGAAGATGGCGAGAATAAATCTAACTAGAATTGTAGCTCGCCGAAAGATTTGATGAACTTGATCTTTATTTCTCCTTTCTTTTGTCTAAAATACTCCAAACAAAAAAGTACAACCCTAAAGCTTGCTCAAAGCTTGATTGCCTTCAACAGGAGGCAACCCCTCTATTTAAAGAAGGCAAACACACCTATTCCTAGAAGGAGTCCTAATCCTAGAAGGATTCCTAATCCTAAAAGGATTCCCACTCCTAATCCTAGAAAGAGCATGTATTCAACACAACTCCACTTGGCCCAACCTGGCCGAGTACAACTCTTGCACGCATATGGCAACCCTACCATACTCACGTGACTAACACTTTGCACGCGAATGACCTCATGCAATTCTCACGTGACTAACCATTCTTCATGTGCACCATTCTCTTAGCCCGAACATCCCGCATGACATCCTTGACCACCAAGACCTCGCCTCTCGAACCTAGTCCCGAACCTCCGTTCCTCCATGAACCTAGTTCCACTCCGCCATCGACCACATTCGCCTCGAGCAATACCTGCATATGAACAAACCACAAAACGATTCCGAGCACAAGTCCGCAACTTGACTCACATTAAACCATGCAACCACTCACAGGAGTGCATTGCATTAAATATTCTAAGAACACGATTTCAAAACACGAATAAAAACCTTTGCAAAAATCAAAAAGCTTTTCAAATAATCAAACTGATTTCAGATCTTTTCAAATAAAGAAACCAAAAATAAATCTTGTCTAAATATCAAACTGGTTTCAAATCTTTTTCAAATACTCATCATCAAAATCAATCGATCAAAAATAACGATCCTTCAATCTCCCCTTGATGAGTAATTTGACAAAACACAATATAAGATTTGACAAGAGATTGAGCAAGAATCAAAATACCAAATAATCCCAATTCAAAACCTCCTTGACTTGTTCTCCCCTTTTGACAAAATAGTCATCAAGATCTCAAAACTCCCTTAATGAATGCAAGATCTCAAGCTTTGAAGTATATTCAAGGTATATAATCAAAGTAAAGCATTTGAAGAGTTTTAGGAGAACTTTCTCATTTTGTATCAAATTATCCAATGAGAAAGCACATTGTGAGAATATGGAGGCTCTAACCAATAGAATAGTTATTGCATAAGCAAATTCGAGCAAACAAGTAAAATGTCATCAACAGATGTTGCCAAAGCGAAACAGAACTCTATCATGAGCATAGAGAGACATTCAAATTCACTAATATTTGTCTCAAGCCTTTTTCAACCATTTGAATTTCCTTTTTCTCTTTTAGCAAGTTTGACAATTTTGCTTTGTGATCAACAGGATGACAAGTAATCGCACACTAGCCCATACTTGTGTATGAGTAGGTAGTTCTTTCTGTATCTTTCTCTTTAAATTGGCAAGTGGCTTCACATTGTTCAACTTTGTTTAGACAAGTAGCCTTTTCTTGCATCTTTTGCATTTAAATCCTGGCAAGGAAGCTTCACATTGTACTAAACTTGTGTTTAGCCAAGTAGCTTTTGCTTGCATCTTTTTCAACTTGCTTTTAACATTAAAACACTGATTTTGCTTGAGACTCATTATGATCATTTGAAGTCCAACAAAAAACTCACACATAGTTTCTAATCAGCTCTATCCTTTCAACAGATGACAAGAAACTTTTAAGCCTATTTCACAAATGCAATACCATAATGAGCAAGAGCCAAAATATTCTCGAAAAGCATCTCAAATTGAATTATTTTAGCCTTTTAGTGATAAGTAAAGCATTGAGCATTAACTTGGCTATATACACAAGAATAATCACCAAAGCTTTGTACTACATGATGCAATGTAAACAGGGGTTTTTACTTGAGGTGTAAAGTCAAAATACCACTTATAAAAAAATCACTTCTAGGAACCAAAGTCAAGTAACCCAAAAAGATATAAACTCAAGACTCCCCCTCAAATCAACCCATGGGGATGAATGATCCCAAGTTCACCGCGTAAGAAAGCAAAACGAGAAAAATCAAGCGGTTTAGTGAAAATATCAGCAAGCTGAGCACCCGAATCAACAAATTTCAGTTCAATAGCTCTTTTTTCAACATGATCTCTAAGAAAATGAAATCTGATGTCAATGTGTCCAAGAAAGAGAATTACTCAAGAAGTGGCATGAACCAGATGTACTTTTTCTATCAATTCTACATCCTCCAAATTTAGCATCAGAGAAAGCTCTTAAACTAATGCATGAGGAAGCAGAAAGCCAAATGCCAAAATCTTGAGTACCACGGAGATACCTTAAAATCCTCTTGATAGCTTGTCGATGTGAAGCACGCGGGGAAGCTTGAAAACGAGCACACAAGCACACAAAGAAACTCCAATTATCTCATCCTCAACAAAGATCATCATCATCTTCATCAACAAAGATACTCTCCCTGAACATATGCACTGCACTGCACTATTTGGACTAGTGCCTTTAAGTAAAACAGAGGTGGAGGAAGCATCTTGAAAAATAACACTTTAGCACGAGATGCACAAGTGAAGGAGGAGAACCAATTCTTATCATCTGGACATGTGGCGTGAGCATCCTAATCCACTAGCCATATGTTCTCCTTCCTCACGTGAGAAGCCTACATAGAAGCAGAAAGTGTCGATGTCTCGGCATCAAGTTAGAAATAAGATGTTTAGGAATCCAAAGATCAAGACACACGACGCACAACAGTAGGCACAACACGAGCATTTTTATGCACAAAGATAGATTTGTCTTTTCCCGTGTTCTTACCAACAAAAGGTGTTTGCATCACCCTAGGCACATAATGAGAAACAAAGCATGCCTGTCTGAAATTAGACTTAGCCTTAGTTCTTTCTTTCTTTTGTTGTTTGGCTAGTCTAAAGCAGAAATTCACCAAATGACCATCTTTCCCACAATGAGTGCAATTGTACTTAACATATGGTTTGGCATTAGAAGTAACTTTTGCACTTGAAATAGTGGGAGATAGAGTGTCGGCAGATTTAAACAAAGTTCTTTTAGGCTCATTATCAATTTTCACATTTTTGCTCTCAACAGGTTTAATGATAGTAGAAGCATAAGAGTTAAAACCTAAACCCTGTTTGTTGGAGCTCACTTTAGATTGATCTAAAATCATGTTCAAATTTTTCTTGCCATCAGTGAAACGTTCCAAAGAATTTTGCAAGTAATCAACTTTCTTAGCAAGAGTTAAACAATTATCACAAGGACTGTCAATTTTAGCTGCTTCCTGGCAATGTGAACACGAGTTAATTTCATGAGTGAACATGTCATTTGTTAATTGTGTAACTCTACAATTTGCATCTTTTAATTTCAACTCAAGAATTGAACATTTAGAGCAAGCAATTTGATCATGTAAACTATCAGTAGAGCAACCAATATTTTTCACAAGTTTTTAATTTTTGAATTATTCGGCATATACTTGTTCTAGTTTATTGAAATGTTCCTCTTTTAGAGACTTAATTTCAAATTTGAGATCTAAGCAAGTATCACAAATATTTTCAGAATTTGAATTTCTAAGATCAAAGTTTTCAGATTTTAGCATGGATAGATCTTTTTCTAAGTTTTTATTTTTGAGTGAAGATTTTCTTAAAGATTTTCTCAATATGACTAAAACTTCACAAAGCTCATCATAATTAAGGCATTACCTCATCACCGTCACTGGAGGTGTCGTCGTTGTCACTAGAATCACTAGTGTTCCCTTTGCCATGAAGCACACCGGTGAAATCCTTCTCTTCACCTTCGCTTGCTTCGCTTCCTTCTCATCTTCATTGAGTCATCAATGTCGCTAAGTCTAAGCGACCAATTGCCTCAAGACTTTGTTGAGCATCTTCTTCGTCCGCTGCTTATTTTTATCCTTGCTCTCTCTTGGCCGGAAGGACTTGGAGGAGTTGCTTTGCTCCTTCTCCTCTCTATCTTTGTTCTTGAAACATTTAGCACGGATGTGCCCCGCCTTGCCGCAGCTTGTAGCAAAGGGATGGAGGCTCCTTTTCTTTCCCTTGATCTCATGTAAGTCGCATTGACACGCTTTGGAAAGAAGAGCAAGTGTATCTTCCTGGTATTTGATCTAGCTGCTCATCACTAAGAGCACTCAAAGCAGAATGGAATATGATGATGAAGAACTAGTAGCATTATCATATGAAGAGGAATTAGCATTAAGAGCCATAGAGTTATCATTGGATGTTCTTGAAACAATGTCTATCTCAAAAGTCTTGAGACTAGAATATAGTTTATCCAAAGTCATTTCACTCATCTTGTGAGCTTCCCTAAAAGCGCTACTTTCATTTGCCGATTTTAAGATCAAGAGATGATAGGAAATGTCTAGCATTTTCAGAGTCAGTACTTTACATCTACAAATCTAAGATTGTTTAAGATTCATAGTTAAAGCGAGCAAAACAATCATCTAGAGATTCTCCAGAGTTCATTTCAAATCTAGTGTATTCCTTTTAAATTGATCTTGCCTAGCTTCTTTATAGAGTCAATGCCCTCATGATAATCTTGAAGAGATTTCCAAATTTCATGAGCAGTGAGTAAATGACAGACTCTATCGAATTCTTTTCTAGCAAGTCCTTGAAGCAATATGTTTCTAGCTCTATTATTGTTTTCAACATCTTTTTCAAACTCGATTTTATCAATATCATCATTTGAAGGAAGCTCAGATGGAATCTTTACCTTGCGCCAAATAGCGTTACCTTGAGCTTGAAGGTATGCATCATCCGAATCCGCCAAATGGGAAAGTCTGTGCCATTGAAGATTGGCGGCTTGTTCGAGTATATCTCTGCCATAATCTTACTGCTTACTATTCACCTGTTAAGATGGATTAGTAGAGCCTTGCTCTGATACCACTTGTAGGACCGAATATAGCAATCAGAGGGGGGGTGAATGATTGTGCGGAAGCTAAAACCAAATTCTTGATCTATTAAAAGTTTACCCCAAAATAGAACCAAATAATTGCCTCGTTTTCGAAAAAAACAGAATGATAGAGGTTTGGTAAAACGCGAATTCCCGGAGATCCAACCGTCCGATCGATCTGAAATTTGGACACAAGAAACTAGATTCCAATACGAATCAAACTCAAAAAGAATCAGCTCAATCGGACTTACGGATCAAAAGTTATGACCTTCGCAAGCTTACTGTTCCAGAAGATGGCGAGAATAAATCTAACTAGAATTGTAGCTCATTAAAGATTTGATGAACTTGATCTTTATTTCTCCTTTCTTTTGTCTAAAATACTCCAAACAAAAAAGTACAACCCTAAAGCTTGCTCAAAGCTTGATTGCCTTCAACAGGAGGCAACCCCTCTATTTAAAGAAGGCAAACACACCTATTCCTAGAAGGAGTCCTAATCCTAGAAGGATTCCTAATCCTAAAAGGATTCCCACTCCTAATCCTAGAAAGAGCATGTATTCAACACAACTCCACTTGGCCCAACCTGGCCGAGTACAACTCTTGCACGCATATGGCAACCCTACCATACTCACGTGACTAACACTTTGCACGCCGAATGACCTCATGCCATTCTCACGTGACTAACCATTCTTCATGTGCACCATTCTCTTAGCCCGAACGCCCCGCATGACATCCTTGACCACCAAGACCTCGCCTCCTCGAACCTAGTCCCGAACCTCGCCTTCCTCCATGAACCTAGTTCCACCTCCGCCATCGACCACATTCGCCTCGAGCAATACCCGTGATATGAACAAACCACAAAACGATTCCGAGCACAAGTCCGCAACTTGACTCACATTAAACCATGCAACCACTCACAGGAGTGCATTGCATTAAATATTCTAAGAACACGATTTCAAAACACGAACAAAAACCTTTGCAAAAATCAAAAAGCTTTTCAAATAATCAAACTGATTTCAGATCTTTTCAAATAAAGAAACCAAAAAATAAATCTTGTCGAAATATCAAACTGGTTTCAAATCTTTTTCAAATACTCATCATCAAAATCAACTGGATCAAAAATAACGATCCTTCAGGAACTCGCCGCCGTGCCATTGCCGGAGCCGCAAAGCTTGTCCGCCGTCCGATCCCCATCCGACGCTCGAGGTGAGGCCACGTATTCCTTTTTGCGTAGAGACTTAGATGCATTACGCCGCCGATCTAGATCTTGCGGTGTAGATTGGATCGAGTAGTACCGCTTAGGGCTATTAGTCACCGCTCGATTTAGATCCAAAGGACGAGATGGAGCCACGAGCGCTTTAGCAGCAGCCAGCACCGGGTTAGATGTGGGACGTTAGATCTAGAATCAAGGGTTGGGACGCACTCCACGTGTCTCACGCCGGTGCCTATCCACGCCGCCGTTAAAACCGCCGGGATGGATGCGATCTCGAGCCGCCCAATTTCGAATTTAGGGTTTAGATCTATCGCAGCCGTAACTAATCCGATGTGACACGTGGCCGGGGCTTGTCACACCGCGGCGGGCAGCACGCGTTAATCGAATTCGCGGGTCCCGTGATGTCGCTGATAGCGAGCCGCTGGGCCGAGTCCACGGTGAGACCCGAGCCGAGCGTGGACCAAGTCCATGGATCGATGACGCCACCACCCAATCAGAGGTCGACACGTGTCCAGCCGACGCAATAATTAATTTCAAAAAAGAAAATGATTTATTAATTCGAAATAATGATTTCAGATTTTGTTTCAAACTTCAAACGCTTATAACTTTTGCTTTTCAACTCCGATTTGAGTGATTCAAATTTCTAAATTTGTATAAAATTGAGACCTACCTAAATATGAATTTTATTTAATTTTTGGACTAAAGTTTTTCTCTGTAAAATTATTTAATTGATTATTTAAACTTTAAATAATCATAACTTTTATGTTTTAACTCCAAATTTGACGATTTCAGTTTCTAAAAATTCATAAAATTATGTTCTCTCTGTTTATGGATTTTATTTGGATGTTTGGATACTTTTTGCCTATTGTTTATTGTTGTATTTGCTATTTGCACGCTTTACGAGTAGACGTTGAAGTGCCGGAAGGATTCGAAGGAGAAGTATTGACTCAGGATCCAACTCAAGACCAAGAGCATGTACTTTTTGAAGGCAAGTTGTGCTTTGACCATGTTGATCCTATTTTGAAATCTATTTTGATTTAACCTATTGCAAGCTAGTTCAATTAGAAAATACTTTTTTTAAATATGGGGAATTAGATAAATACCAATTTGCTGTATGACACCTTGATTACTTAAATATGTGCCATGACCCCTTGTCACCCTAGTTGTGGTTTACTAGTTGGACATTATTAAATTGCCAACATGGGAAATTAGATCGCTGTAGTATAACGCTTAGACTCTCGCTACGTGCTCATGACATGATTTTGGACAATCAAATGTTAATATTGACTTAATGATATATTGAACCTGTTTTGGAAAGGTATCATGTGATGTTGATGGCACGTGGTGTATGGTAATCAACTGGGGTTTGATAAATAGTTTTTCGACCGGGGCATGTGGTAAGAATAATCGTGGGCCGCTTGTGGCATTGGGGATGTTGATTTGGTTCTTGGTAGTCTTGCCCTGGTCACCCTAAGGACTTCACCTTGCAAGCCTTTGAACTGGGTCTAACGTGCAACCACATGTCCAGAATGGGACGGACCTAGTTGATTAAGTTGCTAATAACGCACTGTGGGACCTCGTGAGGTCAACTACACCCTTTGTGTAAGTTGTACGTGAGCGCATCGGCCGAGGCCGGGTACCCATCTAACCGCTGATTGGCCTAAACTTCGCCTTTAGCTAAGGGAAGGGTTAGTGTGCAATAACCGGGAGGACCACTTGTATTGTTAGAAGTTTCCAAAGACTTTGTTACTGAACTCGCCTTTGTGGTGTTTGATCGTATCTTGTGGGTAAAGTGCATAACCTCTCGCAGAGTGTAGAATCTATTCGAATAGCCGTGTCCGCTGTATTGGACATCGCCGAATTACACTAAGCCGTTAGATTTTCTCAAAAATAACTTGGATTTGAAAGGTTGGGTTGGATTAATAATGATGTTGATGGAAATGTGGATTAGGTCGGGAAAGATGTTTATTAAACTCCTTGAAAAGTTATCTATGCTTTACTTATTTCTACCGCTGAATCTATTTATGATACTTGTTAAATGCTGTTTTCGCAAATATACCTTGAGCTATTCCTTTGTACCAAGCCATGCATATAGAATATTAGCCTCAGATTCTCAGGCATGACTTGTCGAGTACCAAGTACTCACCCTTGCCACAATACAAAGACTCAGCTTGAAGAGGAGACTACACCAGCTTTGGAGAAGGAGCTCCACGAGGAACCGCTCACTTAGGGGAGCGAGCCGCCGCTTGCCTGTGGGTATACCGGATGGCGCCACGGGTTATCTTATTTTTTTCCGCCGCTACTATTTCTCTCTTAATAAGTTTTCGTCATGAGGCGACATTTGTAACTTGACCATAAGGTTGAGTAACCGCTTGACTATTTAATTAAAGTACTTTACTATTATCGAAAGTGGTATGATTGTGATATTTACCGACTGTTAAGACTATGTGCACTAGCTGCTCCTCGACTAGTGCTGAATACACAGAGGGTCCGGATTTGCAAATTGGGTCTCGACACTCATCCACCCACATTCTCTCGGGAACACCAATTCACTGGAGGCGATGAGTGGCCGAAAGACCGAGATGGCAATCGTGGGGTGAATGATCCCAAATAAAATTTTCCCCACTCAAAGTACTCAAAACAATCCCCAAGGAAACCTGCTCCTCAAATTCACGAAACCCGCAAAAATCAAAGACGACTCGACAACTATGTGTATCCCGAGTTTGCATGGATGAGGACCATGAATCATGTGAGGGATTTGTAAATCACAATCCTGGTTGTTAAGTGTCCAAAATAATGAGGAATTAATTCAAAGATTTCTTTTCTAAAAGAGATCAAGCATAATCACCAAAAAGCCTCTTTAGAAAAGCAAAAGCAGATTTTTGAGGAGTGGTCCCCACTTGGAGCAGGTGGTTAGTGGATTTATGTTGCTCCAAAATTTTTGGGAATTTTCACATTATGAACAGATGACTCGTGAAGCACTCCACCAAAAATCACCTCCAAAAGCCTTGTAGAAAAATCATGAAAAATCACGGAGTACACATACCTGAACTTCGATCGAAATTTGGGGCCTTGCCACCTCATAGCTCCCAAACGGTGCAATCAATGGACTCCAACATTTTTCCACAGATGGATATATGAGTCATGCACATTCCCAAATAAGAATAAATCAAACATCATTTTTCTAGATTTTTGTAAAAATCAAAGACTAACTGCTACGCGAAGAACAAGTTCTGGACAGATTCGCGATCTTGATAGAAACTTGACAAATAAACTCTTGCGGTATACAAACTTTGGCAAATGAACTCGATCTTGAGCGAAGATCCAAATAGAGTGTAGAATGAGGTGAATGTGAGTCGCTCAAGTCAAGAACAAAATCCAGCAATCATAAATGTAAATGCGGGAATGTAAATGCTGAATTTAATACATGAAAGTAAATGCCGAAAGTAAAGACATAATGTAAATTACAAGAATTAAATTGCGAGATGTGAAATCATGTGCTGAAAAATTGGCTTAGAATTGAATTTGCAAATATGCTGGTGCATGTGCTTGACAATTTGACAAGAAGCAAAGATGTTTCGCTATACGCCGACCAAGATCTCAAGAAACAGTAAGTCTCCCATGTACGACGGACAAAGTTTTTGGGTCTGTCGTGAACGTGTTTTTGAGCTCATGAGTCGAACTCAATCTTCCAAGAAACCAGTAAGTTTTGCATGTACGACGGACAAACTTCTTTGGTCAGTCGTGAATGCATTTTTTAGGGTTTCGTCCGGACCATGTTGTTTTTGAAACGAAGGATGGTACTTTTGTACATCAAAGCAAATACACGAAAGACTTGCTACATCGCTTTGGAATGGAAAACAGCAAGCCGATCATGACACCCATGGAGAGCACTTGCGTACTTGACCCTGATGAAGATGGTGAGCAGGTTGATCAAATGGAATATAGAAGCATGATAGGTTCACTTTTGTACCTCACTGCATCAAGGCCGGATATACAATTTGCTGTATGCTTGTGTGCTCGTTTTCAAGCTTCCCCACGTGCTTCACATCGACAAGTCACAAAAGGATTTTCGTGTATCTTCATGGAACTCAAGATTTTGGCATTTGGCTTTCTCGCTTCCTCATGCATTAGTTTGAGATCTTTTTCTCGATGCTGATTTTGGAGGATGTAGAATTGATAGGAAAAGCACTTCTGGTTCATGTCACTTGGGAAATTCTCTCATTGCATGGTCATCTAGAAAGCAATCTTCTGCTGCACAATCAATCGCCGACCGAATATGTGGTCGCTGCTAGTTGTTGTTCTCAAATTCTTGGATAGTAGCTACACTTAAAGATTATGGGGTTAATTTGGATAGTGTTCCTCTTTGTGTGATAACACTAGTGCAATTTGCATTGCTAAGAACCCCGTGCAACACTCTAGAACAAAACACATTGACATCGATTTCACTTTCTTAGAGATCATGTTGAAAAAGGCAACATTGTGCTTCATCATGTGGATACCGAACATCAATTGGCAGACATTTTCACAAAACCTTTGTCTTCTTCTCGCTTTGCTTTTATTCGGGAGAACTTGGAATTGTTCATCCAATGGGATTGTTTTGAGGGGGAATTTCTTTGCCAAGTTCTTTCACTTAATGAGCTCACTTTATCATATTTCTTTATATGTTATGTAATTGAGCTAATATATGATAATCTAATTATCTCACTTGAACTAAAAATGACATTGCGGAATTCCTCGGACTGATTACCTATAGCTAAATACTGTGGATATCTTACTCTTCTAGGCTTGATATTGAATCCTCTTGACAAATTTGGGCTATGAAGCAAGTGTGGTTTCAACTTTACTCTTTCATAAGACCTTTAATCACTTTTGCATGTTTATAATCAAAGAAAATGAAAAGAAAAGGGAATCAATAAAAAGGGTTGTTAAAAGCAAAAACCTCAAGTTATGTGCTTCAGCTTGCTTTCCTAAAAAGATAAGATGTATGCTTCAAGCATGCCATTCCCTCAAAGATAAGATGTATGCTTCAAGCATGCCACTCCTAGAAAATAAAAGAAGTATGCTTCAAGCATGCCACATGCAACTTATTGTTTAAAGATTAAATTGGTCCACTAGATTGGAGTTGAAACTACTTGCTCGCCCTGATTTGTTATTTGCTTCAACTTTGAGCCTTTGTTTTTCTACTAAAGGTTTTGCTTAGTACTTGGCTATAGTTGACTGAATTGAGGTTGAGATGCATGTCATTCCCTAACTTGGTAAAATCACATCAAGATCATGTATTTTGAATATTATGTGATATATAAGGTTATATGATCGAATGAGCTCATCTTTTCCTATCTTGGCACTCCCTTGTTTCTCTTTGTGAAATCATTGTTTCAGGAAAAATTTTGAACCTGTTCTCTCTTTTACTCTTGATGAATCCATTGTCAAAGGGGGAGAAATTTGGAAATCATTGAAAAGTTTAAAGAAAAAGGGAGAGAATTTTGGGAGAAGTTTGGAGAATTTTTGAAATTTTTGGGCGCATTGCACATTCACAGACATTTTCATTCTCAGGGGGAGATTTTGTTTTGCATTTTGGTCAAAGGGGGATTTCTGTGTTTTCTTACTTTGGTCTTTGATCCTTTGGATTTCAAAATCTTTTGTAAAGTGAATGCCAAATGTTCAATTCTATGGTGTTGCCAATGTTTTCATCAAGGGGAGATTGTGAAATCATGTGCTGAAAAATTGGCTTAGAATTGAATTTGCAAATATGTCGGTGCATGTGCTTGACAATTTGACAAGAAGCAAGTAAGTTTCGCTTATACTGACCAAGATCTCAAGAAACAAGAAGTCTCCCATGTACGACGGACAAAGTTTTTGGGTCCTGTCGTGAACGTGTTTTTGAGCTCATGAGTCGAACTCAATCTTCCAAGAAACCAAGAGTTTTGCATGTACGGGCGTGACAAACTTCTTTGGTCACCGTGAATGCATTTTTTAGGTTTCGCTCGACCATGTTGTTTTTGAAACCGAAGCGTGGCACGCTTATGCCGACAAGATTTTTTGTCCGTCGTGAACATGAATTTGAAAGCGCTTTTGAACCGAGACTTTTGCATGTACGACGGATCGATTTTGGTTGTCCGTCAGAAACATGTTTTGGCCGAATGTTTTCTTTGGAACCGAGAGTTTTCTTTATACAACGGATGCACTTTGTTGGTCCGCTGTGAATCAAGCTTAGGTTTCACTTGGCATTTGCGCCGGATCGTTTTGTTTGTCCGTCGTGAATGCTTTTTGCCGAATTAGGTTTTGAGCAGAATTGAAATAATTTGAATTTGAGATTATGAAATTTGTGATGATTTCATGATGCTTCTTTGAAGTGGACTTTATGCAATGCTCATGTGAGTAGTTGCATGGATTGATGTGAGTCAAGTCGTGACTTGTGCTCGGATTTGTTTTGTGGTTTGTTCATGTGCGTATTGCTCAAGACGAATGTGGTCGATGACGGACCGGAACTAGGTTCATGGAGGAACCGAGGTTCGGACTAGGTTCAGGAGGAACCGAGGTCTTGGTGGTCAAGGATGTCATGCGCGGACGCTCGGCTAGGAGAATGGTGCACATGAAGAATGGTTAGTCACGTGAGAATGGCAGGAGGTCATTCGCAGGCAAAGTGTTAGTCACGTGAGTATGGCAGTGTGGCCATACGCTGCGGCAAAGTGTTAGTCACGTGAGTATGGTAGGGTTGCCATACGCTGGCAGTAAGAGTTGTACTCGCCAGGTTGGGCCAAGTAGAGTTGTGTTGGATACGGATTCCTTCTAGGAATAGGAATCGTATTCGTAACTCCTTGTGGGTTGGTGCTTTAAATAGGTGGGGGTCTCCTGCTGAAAGGCACCAAGTAGAGTCGAGCGCATCAAGCTTTGAGCTTGGTTTTAGGGTTTGTACTCTTTTGATGAGAGTATTTTAGACAAGAAATAAAGATCAATTCTTCCAAGACTTTTATGCGTACTACAAGAACTAATGCCGCTACAAAGTGCTGTTTTCTGTTTTGGTTCTTGTTTGCATGCTTGTTCTAATTCTAGATTAGTTTTTGATCGTTGAGTTTCATCTTGATTTGATCCATCAAAAACCTTTCTAGGGTATTGATCTAGTGTTTCTCAAAGTCTAGTTGATCAATATTTTGTCGTTCTTGTTTAATCTTGAAGTTTTGATTAGATTGATTCTCGTCAAGTTCTGGATCAGCAAGCTTGCGAAGCTCATAACTTTTGATCCATAAGTCCGATCGAGCTGATTCTTTTTGGGTTCGATTCGTATTGGAATCTAGTTTCTCGTGTCCAAATTTCAGATCAATCTAACAGTTGGATCTCCAGGAATTCGCGTTTTACCGAACCTCTGTCATTCTGTTTTTTGTCGAAAACGAGGCAATTATTTGGTTCTGTTTTGGGGTGAACTTTTAATAGATCAAGAATTTATTTTTAGCTTCCGCACAATCATTCACCCCCCCCCTCTGATTGCTATATTCGTATACTTCGATCCTACAAGTGGTATCAGAGCAAGGTTTCTCTAATCTATGCGCCTAGAGTGATGAAAATACCTTCTGTTCCAACAAACATGGGAAAGGGCAAATCTGATTTTGTGCATAAAAATTATCGTGTTGTACCTACTGTTGCAGCGTCAGTGGTGTCTCAAGATCGATTCCCAAAAATCTCATTCCTAACCCCAAGATCGAGGCCTCGACATGTTTTGCTATGTAGGCTTCTCGCAAGGAAGGAGAACATATGGCTAGTGGATTCCGGATGCTCACGCCACATGTCCGGTGATAAGAATTGGTTCTCCTCTCACTGCGGCATCTCGTGGCCGAAAGTGTTACTTTTGGAGATGCTTCTTCCTCTTCTGTTGTGGCAAAAGGTACAATAAAGGTAAGTGACAAGTTTATGTTCAAAGATGTGGCTCTTGTTGAAAATTTGAAATATAACTTGCTTTCTGTCTCACAAATGCTTGATGAAGATCTTGAGATAAGCTTTAAGAAAATGAATGCAAAGTGCTAGATGCTTCAGTGATCTTGTGTTCAAAATTTCTCGTTTTGGAAGAGTCTTTAAAGCTGATTTTGATGCATCGCCTTCTTCTAAGCATAGGTGTCTAATTGCCAATGTTTCTAAAGATTTATTCTTTTGGCATCGTGAGACTTGGTCATGTTGGTTTTGATCATCTTACTCGTGTAAGTGGTTTAGATCTCATACGTGGCTTGCCTAAGCTTAAGGGTGATAGCAATCTAGTATGTTCTTCTTGTAGACATGGTAAGATGATTGCAGGTTCACATCCACCTCTTACCATGATGATGACAAACGCCCAGACAGCTTCTACATCTTGATACAGCTTGGACCATCTCGAGTTCAACTTTGGAGGCAAACGGTATGTGCTTGTGATTGTTGATGATTTTTCTAGATACTCTTGGGTGTATTTTATGGCATCTAAGGATGAGGCTTTAGTCATTTTAGAAGTCTTGTTCTTAGGCTTTCGCTGACCATCCAGAGCTCTCAAAGCTATTAGAAGTGATAATGGAACTGAATTCAAAATGCTTCCTTTGATCTCTTTTGTGCTGAAAAAGGAATTGATCATCAATTTTCATCTCCTAGAGTGCCTCAACAAAATGGTGTAGTCGAAAGAAAAATAGAACGTTAGTTGAGATGGCTAGAACCATGTTAGATGAACATCTCTCTCCTAGAAATTTTTGGGCTGAAGCTATTTCAATCGCTTGTTATGTTTCAAACCGTGTGTTTTTGAGATCAAAATTGGGTAAGACTCCATATGAGCTTCTGGTTTGGACATAGACCTTCTGCTTCTCACTTTCGAGTTTTGGGATGCAAATGTTTTGTCTTGAAATCTGGAAATCTTGATAAATTTGAAGCTAGATCAATTGATGGCATTTTTCTTGGATATCCTCGCTTCATACTGTGGCTATCGTGGTGCTTGTTTTGGAGACTAACAAAATTGTGGAAACTTGTGAAGTTACTTTTGATGAGGCTAGTCCAGGCACTAGTCCAAGTGATGCGTGCACAGCGCATACATTCAGGGGGAGAAAATCTTGAAGATGATGATGATGTTGAAGATGAGGTCTTGACTCTTCCTAATGCACAACAAGATGTAGCACCTTTGGCACCTACTACTACATCACCTACAGCTAACCATCCTCAAGCTACAACATCATCTCAGACATGCTGAAAATGAAGAAGGAGAAGGAGAAGTCTCAAAAGCCAATGCTCCCTTGCACATTCAAAAAATGCATCCATCTCAACAAATTATTGGAGACCTAAATGAGAGAGTCACTGATCCAGGTTTATTCATTCTCGACACTCATGCTCATTCTCGCTTTAGTTGCCTCTTTTGAACCCAAAGATATATCTCATGCATTATCCGACTTAATCTTGGATCAATGCCATGCATGAAGAATTAGAGAATTTTGAACTAAATAAAGTTTGAAACTTGTCTCACCACCTCCGATTTTAATGTTATTGAACTAGATGGGTTTTCAAAAATAAACAAAGTGAGGATGGTGTTGTTGTTAGAAACAAGGCTATATTGGTTGCTCAAGGTTACACTCAAATTGAAGGCGTAGATTTTGATGAAACCTTTGCTCCTGTTGATAGAATTGAAGCCATTAGAATCCTTTAGCTTTTGCTGCATCCAAAGGTTTCAAATTGTATCAAATGGATGTGAAAAGTGCTTTTCTTAATGGCTACATAAATGAGGAGGTTTATGTCAAGCAACCACCTGGTTTTGAAAATCCAAAGTTTCCAAATCATGTGTTCAAACTATCAAAAGCTTTGTATGGTTTGAAACAAGCCCCTAGAGCATGGTATGATAGGCTAAAAACCTTTTACTTGAAAAAGGCTTTTAATGGGAAAGGTTGACAAAACTCTCTTTTACTCAAGCAAGGCAATGATCAACTATTCGCTCAGATTTATGTTGATGATATTATCTTTGGTGGTTCATCTCATGTTTTAGTGTCCGAGTTTTCGTAAACAATGAGGAAGGAGTTTGAGATGAGTATGATGGGTGAGTTGACATACTTTTTGGGATTTCAAATCAAGCAAACGAAGGATGGTACTTTTGTACATCAAAGCAAATACACGAAAGACTTGCTACATCGCTTGGAATGGAAAACAAAGAAGTCGATCATGACACTCCATGGAGAGCACTTATGCATTTGACCCTCGATGAAGATGGTGAGCAGGTTGATCAAATGGAATATAGAAGCATGATAGGTTCACTTTTGTACCTCACCGCATCAAGGCCGGATATACAATTTGTCAGATGCTTGTGTGCTCGCTTTCAAGCTTCCCCACGTGCTTCACATCGACAAGTCACAAAAGGATTTTCGTGTATCTTCATGGAACTCAAGATTTTGGGATTTGGCTTTCGCTTCCTCATGCATTAGTTTGAGATCTTTTTCTGATGCTGATTTTGGAGGATGTAGAATTGATAGGAAAAGCACTTCTGGTTCATGTCACTTGGGAAATTCTCTCATTGCATGGTCATCTAGAAAGCAATCTTCTCGCTGCACAATCAACTCATGAATCTGAATATGTGGTCGCTGCTAGTTGTTGTTCTCAAATTCTTGGATAGTAGCTACACTTAAAGATTATGGGGTTAATTTGGATAGTGTTCCTCTTTGTGTGATAACACTAGTGCAATTTGCATTGCTAAGAACCCCGCGGCAACACTCTAGAACAAAACACATTGACATCAGATTTCACTTTCTTAGAGATCATGTTGAAAAAGGCAACATTGTGCTTCATCATGTGGATACTGAACATCAATTGGCAGACATTTTCACAAAACCTTTGTCTTCTTCTCGGTTTGCTTTTATTCGGGGAGAACTTGGAATTGTTCATCCAATGGGATTGTTTTGAGGGGGAGTTTCTTTGCCAAGTTCTTTCACTTAATGAGCTCACTTTATCATATTTCTTTATATGTTATGTAATTGAGCTAATATATGATAATCTAATTATCTCACTTGAACTAAAAATGACATTGCGGAATTCCTCGGACTGATTACCTATAGCTAAATACTGTGGATATCTTACTCTTCTAGGCTTGATATTGAATCCTCTTGACAAATTTGGGCTATGAAGCAAGTGTGGTTTCAACTTTACTCTTTCATAAGACCTTTAATCACTTTTGCATGTTTATAATCAAAGAAAATGAAAAGAAAAGGGAATCAATAAAAAGGGTTGTTAAAAGCAAAACCTCAAGTTATGTGCTTCAGTGCTTGCTTTCCTAAAAAGATAAGATGTATGCTTCAAGCATGCCATTCCCTCAAAGATAAGATGTATGCTTCAAGCATGCCACTCCTAAAAAATAAAAGAAGTATGCTTCAAGCATGCCACATGCAACTTATTGTTTAAAGATTAAATTGGTCCACTAGATTGGAGTTGAAACTACTTGCTCGCCCTGATTTGTTATTTGCTTCAACTTTGAGCCTTTGTTTTTCTACTAAAGGTTTTGCTTAGTACTTGGCTATAGTTGACTGAATTGAGGTTGAGATGCATGTCATTCCCTAACTTGCTAAAATCACATCAAGATCATGTATTTTGAATATTATGTGATATATAAGGTTATATGATCGAATGAGCTCATCTTTTCCTATCTTGGCACTCCCTTGTTTCTCTTTGTGAAATCATTGTTTCAGGAAAAATTTTGAACCTGTTCTCTCTTTTACTCTTGATGAATCCATTGTCAAAGGGGGAGAAATTTGGAAATCATTGAAAAGTTTAAAGAAAAAGGGAGAGAATTTTGGGAGAAGTTTGGAGAATTTTTGAAATTTTTGGGCGCATTGCACATTCACACACATTTTCATTCTCAGGGGGAGATTTTGTTTTGCATTTTGGTCAAAGGGGGATTTCTGTGTTTTCTTACTTTGGTCTTTGATCCTTTGGATTTCAAAATCTTTTGTAAAGTGAATGCCAAATGTTCAATTCTAAGTGGTGTTGCCAATGTTTTCATCAAGGGGGAGATTGTGAAATCATGTGCTGAAAAATTGGCTTAGAATTGAATTTGCAAATATGTTGGTGCATGTGCTTGACAATTTGACAAGAAGCAGTAAGTTTCGCTTATACGACCAAGATCTCAAGAAACAAGAAGTCTCCCATGTACGACTGACAAAGTTTTTGGGTCTGCTGTGAACGTGTTTTTGAGCTCATGAGTCGAACTCAATCTTCCAAGAAACCAAGAAGTTTTGCATGTACGGGCGACAAACTTCTTTGGTCAATGTGAATGCATTTTTTAGGTTTCGCTCGACCATGTTGTTTTTGAAACCGAGCGTGGCACGCTTATACGACAAGATTTTTTGTCCGTCGTGAACATGAATTTGAAAGCGCTTTTGAACCGAGACTTTTGCATGTACGATGATCGATTTTGGTTGTCCGTCAGAAACATGTTTTGGCCTAATGTTTTCTTTGGAACCGAGAGTTTTCTTATACAACGGACAGACTTTGTTGGTCCGCTAGAATCGCTTTTCTAGGGTTTCACTTGGCATTTGCGCTGATCGGTTTTGTTTGTCCGTCGTGAATGCGCTTTTGCCGAATTAGGTTTTGAGCAGAATTGAAATAATTTGAATTTGAGATTATGAAATTTGTGATGATTTCATGATGCTTCTTTGAAGTGGACTTTATGCAATGCTCATGTGAGTAGTTGCATGGATTGATGTGAGTCAAGTCGTGGACTTGTGCTCGGATTTGTTTTGTGGTTTGTTCATGTGCGTGTATTGCTCGAAGACTAATGTGGTCGATGACGGACCGAACTAGGTTCATGGAGGAACCGAGGTTCGACTAGGTTCAGGAGGAACCGAGGTCTTGGTGGTCAAGGATGTCGCGCGGACGCTCGGGCTAGGAGAATGGTGCACATGAAGAATGGTTAGTCACGGAGAATGGCAGGAGGTCATTCGCTGCAAAGTGTTAGTCACGTGAGTATGGCGTGGCCATACGCTGCAAAGTGTTAGTCACGTGAGTATGGTAGGGTTGCCATACGCTGCAAGAGTTGTACTGGCCAGGTTGGGCCAAGTAGAGTTGTGTTGGATACGGATTCCTTCTAGGAATAGGAATCGTATTCGTAACTCCTTGTGGGTTGGTGCTTTAAATAGGTGGGGGGTCTCCTGTTGAAAGGCACCAAGTAGAGCTGAGCGCATCAAGCTTTGAGCTTGGTTTTAGGGTTTGTACTCTTTTGATGAGAGTATTTTAGACAAGAAATAAAGATCAATTCTTCCAAGACTTTATGTACTACAAGAATTCACGCCGCTACAAAGTTGTTTTCTGCTTTGGTTCTTGTTTGCATGCTTGTTCTAATTTAGATTAGTTTTTGATCGTTGAGTTTCATCTTGATTTGATCCATCAAAAACCTTTCTAGGGTATTGATCTAGTGTTTCTCAAAGTCTAGTTGATCAATCTTTTGTCGTTCTTGTTTAATCTTGAAGTTTTGATTAGATTGATTCTCGTCAAGTTCTGGATCAGCAAGCTTGCGAAGCTCATAACTTTTGATCCATAAGTCCGATCGAGCTGATTCTTTTTGGGTTCGATTCGTATTGGAATCTAGTTTCTCGTGTCCAAATTTCAGATCAATCTAACGGTTGGATCTCCGGGAATTCGTGTTTTACCGAACCTCTGTCATTCTGTTTTTTGTCGAAAACGAGGCAATTATTTGGTTCTGTTTTGGGGTGAACTTTTAATAGATCAAGAATTTATTTTTAGCTTCCGCACAATCATTCACCCCCCCTCTGATTGCTATATTCGTATACTTCGATCCTACACGAGAAAATAAATTTGGCTCTTGGAACTTCTATTTCATTCAGAGATGTGTGATTACAAAGCCTCATTTCATGTGGGCAAAGCTCAAAGGAGCAACACAACAACTCAAAGAATGAATGGGCATGGAGGCCTCCCTCCACCCCTCTATTTATACTACTCTTGGGCCACCTACCACCATTGGATGAGTCCCAAACCCTAGAGCACTCCACCAAGGGTTAGGATTAACCCACTCACTCTACCATGCAAGGGACACCCAAAACCCTACACACATAATGGGTTTTCTTTGCACGGTTCACAAAGCATACTACTAGACCCGCTATCCTATCAACTGGACCGCGATCCAACGGCCCTCTAGCTAATATCATCCCCTTTACTTATCTTCTTTGATTTGCACGGACTCCGTCTTCGATCATCTTCCGGCGATCTCCAACCGTCTGGACCTTCGACGCACTTCGCCTAGTCCCGATCATCATCCGCCTCACCATGACCTAGCACCGTCGTCCTGCAACCATCAAAGACAAGGAAAACCATCACATAGCATTGTCCAATAATATGCAATAAACATCACAAATGCTCAAAATTAATCATGTCTCATTCATCAGTGGATTCTACCGCTAGCCAAAAGCCGGTAGTACCACAAGAGACCAACACAACGCAAATTGCTTTCTTTTGAATTTTGATTCAAATCAAACTCAAACATGAGCACACCTTGCTCAAATAAAGTCAAATAGTCATCACAAATATAGATGGACCTCCACATGGTCCTTCACTAGCTAAGGTCAATTGAGAGGAAGCTGAATATTACCCAATGTGTAGGAAATGAGAGGGTGCTCTACGCATCTCATCAATTGGAAGGGACCGCAGCAGAGTAGTGGGAGAACTTCTGCACCACGCGGGAGAACCCACAGGATATCACCTGGGAGGAATTTACTACTGCATTTCGCCAGTATCACGTACCAGAAGGAATAATGGACTTAAAGAAGGAAGAATTCAGGGCGCTGAAGCAGGGTAATCAATCGGTGTCTGAGTATCTGAACAAGTTCACGCAGCTTTGCACGCTACGCACCAAGACGTAGCAACATATAAGGCCAGATACCTCGCTTCATGAAGGGATTGAACTCCTGATCGCAGTGGGACTGATCACCCACACCTTCCCGACTTTCAAGAGCTGGTAAACAAAGCACTCATCCTTGAGGACAAGCGCAAGGAGCTAGATGAAAACCGGAAGCGTAGGATGCAACAGCAGGGATCACGTCAGCGAGCGCAGCAATGTTTGAGGGTTGCGCCGAATCGCCAGTTCCAGCCGCAGAATCGCAAAGAAGAACTTCGCCGCCAAGATCGAGACCCGCCAATCAAAATTTCTGCACTCACTTAGCTAGAAACGCCGCACGGGCAGCCAAATAGGTACAAAGAAGCGCCGCTATACATGTAACGAGCCAGGGCGCTTTTAACAATTGCCCCAAGAAGACAGCAGGAGTGACCCCAGTTTGCTTCAACTTGGGCTCCACACCAGCTAGGACACCCGCACCAGGAGCGAACCGCGGAGCAGCACAGCCAGGAGCCGCGCCCTAGACCGTGGTGAGAGAAAGAGTCACTCACATGACCGCATATGCACTTCAGAATGCCACGGACGTCGTACTGGGTAAGATACTTATCGACTCAGTACCTGCAACAGTTTTGTTTGACTTTGGAGCTTCGCATTCATTTGTTTCCCGAGATTTTGTTCCTAAGAATGATTTGGAGATTGTGAATCTTAAATGCATGCTTCTAGTTCAAGCCCCTGGGTCAGAACTCCGATCTCAAGTAGGATGTTCTGGGGTGAGAATACTAATAGATGGGGTAGAGTTCTTAGCGAACCTTATTATATTGGGAATCAATGTAACACCCCAGCTTGTACTAAGCCCAGAATGTCACCAAACATAGACCATAACACGTTTAATACCATAGTTTAAGGTAAAATTTCAGCAAGTAATCATTTAGCATAATTGTAAATTTTGACAGCATCTCCTTTGTTTATGCATGAAACATAACATCATATCAATATGTATATCAATCAAGATATCAATAAGCATCGACAACAATAGATGAGCATCAACTAAGACTAGGATGATAAAACAAATCGCTCCAAAGACCCACCTGACACACCTGAGGGAAACCAACACACATAATTTCCATACACCAAAATCAACATAATTTATTGCCATGTTTCCATTGAAATGGGTGAATTATCTAGATTATGAGTGCTACGTGGAGGAAGTGTAGCTAAATTCCCTTCCCGCCACTGATTTCATTGTACCTAAATAAACAAACAACATAAAACACAAGCGTGAGTTCATCACTCAAAGAAAGTGTATTGTAATGGAACAACAAGGATCAAGACAACAAACCATCATCCTAGCCTCCACAGCTTATATCACAACACATCATATTTAACACTATATACATCCTTTAAAACAACATGATAATCATCTCATGAGCATCTCATGAGTACTCTCATCATCATCTCATAAACATCTTCATTTATGTATATCATTCATGCAATGTAATGCACATGTCTCCTGGAATACTCATACCTGATGGTTGAGTGCACACCCGTCAAGATGCACTCCTTTTCCCCTTCCATCCCGAAGATGGAGGGTGCCTATCACTGGCTTCCATTCACCTCTGATGGAATCACGATGTAGGACTTACTCAAAAGAATAGCCTCTGACTAGTCATAATCGTTCTCACCGACCCTACCGAATAGTTATGACTTATCTCACCTACGGGCCATGAAAATATGCCATGTATGCAAAATGGACAGCAACGATACAGAAATAGACATATTGCATATCAACACATGGCATTTCCACATGTAGGACCATATTCAACAATTGACGGTTACTGTTCAAAACATGGCATGTGAATCATTTGTCAACAACAAACATTGTTAATCATGGCATGAGGACACCATATCATCGATAACATTTAAATCATGGCCTAAGGACCTCCTATCAATTATAACATGTAAATCATGGAAAAACAACATGTTATCTATTCCAAATGCTATCAATCCATTCTAGCAACACATATAGCATACAATCCACGCAACACACTTGCCTTCAACCACGGGCAATGGAGTGACAAGAGGTTGAGGGCACTCCCGGAGGCACACCACCTGCAAACACGTGCCACACACTCAAAACGAGTCCACAAAACAGTACACAAATAAATCCCACTACCCGACTTCGCAGATACAACTCCTAAAATCAGAAAACAGCTTAATATAAACCTTCGACAGCAGCTTTCCAAAGTGCATAACTTCTGTTCTAGGACTCCAAATTGAATAAACAAGTACATCCTCGCGTAGCATAGGGAAATTACCAACTTTTTCTAGTTATAGAGAAAGACTAATTCGGAATCTAATGTTGTTTAATCTAACGTTGAACACGAACTGTCCCAATCTCATCACAGATTTGACAGCACTCGGTAAAACGGCCATATCTCCCAAACGGCTAGGCGGATTTTAACATTCTTTATATGCACGGAAAGATAATGAAATTATATACAACTTCCTTAAAGTCCGTACGGTCAGATTCCAAATCTAAATTGGCGAAAACACCTGCCCTAGTTCGGGTTCCCAATCTGCCCGAACAGAACGTGAATACATCTCTAGTTTTCATTAGATCTAACCCATGGCAGCACCTTCCTTGATCTAAAAAACATGGTAATCCCCCTCTAAAGCAGCAAGAGATCTACCCCACAAGATTCCCCCATTACCTTCTTGGAGAATCACAAACCGACGGCTGAAACCTCGAGTTTTTTCCCGATTTCCTCCCGCGCCGATCCCTCCCAAATCCACTCGTCGCGGGGCTCCTCCACGGCAAGGGCAGCAGCGGCGGCGAGTTGTGTCAGCGAGGAGGAGATCTTGGGGTGCGCCCACAAGTGGGAGAGGAAAGGAGGAGGGAGGAGGCGGTTTGGGGGAAGGAGAGAGGAGATGAGGGGAGATGTGGAGGCGCGGTGAGATGCGGGTGGGGGGGCGGCGCCGGGCGGGGGGGGGGGGCTTGGGCAGCATGGTGTGCTGCCCCCCCACTACTCCCACATGGGCCCAAGTGCCCCACCTCCGGCCCATGAATTTCCCCCCAAGGCCCAAATCGACTTTGAGAGGCCCTAAGCCTGAAACAAATTTCAAACAAGTCAAACATGAAATCTCGTGGTTTTAGTTGCAAAACCCCAACCTATCACATGTTACCACATTTTATAACCTATTATCACAAATTATAAAGTCTTGACATTCCGTAGTATCACATTCTACCCCCTTAACTGGATTCGACTTCTAATCTTACACGCCAACTCTAAAACAATGTCCACTAGGGACTCATCTTCTTTGCTAACTCAACACACCCACGCAAAGACTCAAACAAAGAGTAACGATAACTCAATTCTCCAAATCCATCTATTAACAAGAGTGACTTGACTTAGCTTAACTAAGCACAACTTGACATGATTCCTCATTTACTTCAATCTCTATCATGATTCATAAACTCAGAATGACACAATCATCATGAAACACATCCCTTTTTTTCACCATTAGTATTAAAATGGTCAACCGAGGTTCCAAACTTGAACCCCCCAAAAAGACCATTTACGCAAAACCCCATCTCTTCCAATTATTTGACCCCTTTTCGCAAGGAATCAAAATTTACTAATGTCATCTTCGCTCATAGCCTACATCGACCATACTTTCCTTTCGACTGCCAACCACATTACACTTTTCATTCTATCCTCTCCTGTGCATAACGCACACCCAGGGACGTCTAGCTAAGACAATGTCCACGACAAAGCATTTTACATCACAATTTCTATAACATTTGCTTCCACCCAACAATACTTTCAACCAAATTCAAACCACGACATCAACAACCTACATCATCAGCCACCCTCATACTACTAATGTCCAGCACCTAGCCCAAGCTAGGACCGTAACTCACTACCAAATCTCAATTGGCACTTTTCCCAAGAGGATGTCGCCCTCACAAACAATTCATACAAACAACGAAGCCCACGAGTATAGCTCTTAGACTATACTCAACACTAACCCGAGGCCCTTCTTATTCTCGCTCCTATCAATAGTGCAAAAGAAGTACGATTCTTTTGAATCCAAGTAGACCACATACAACAACTCGAGCCTCAAAGCGCCACAAATCACTTTGGAAAGAACCCGATAACATTGAAAGACCACCCTTTTCCTTTTCCTAAGTCAAGCCGCAAAGGAAAACTCAAATCTCCAATCAACGCGATACAATTCGTGATCGGGAGCACTCAAACAAATAGAGACTCCACACAATTCTCTTGATGTAAGTTCTCAACAACTAAAGACAACTCGACTCGCCACCACACCCAAACTTTTCATTTTAACCAAAATCAACAACTTGGAAGAGAACTGCCACAAAACTCTCAAGAGAAAGGGGAACTCAAATCCCTTGCATAACATAACCAAAATACCAAAGATTTATCCATTCATTCCTTTTCATGCTAGAGAGCAATGGAAATCTCGATTCATAACACGAATGCGAATTCTTCAAGAGCACTCCGGATTAGTCATATATCTCTATATGACTTTCTCACCGCCCTGGCTCCACAACTCTTTATGCTTATAAAACGATGTAATGAATCTTTTTCACCATTTATTCGCCATGTAACCACGATACCCATTAACATCGATGGTTGCTCAAATTCGCATAAACTACTTACTGTTAACCTAAAAATACCATATCGCATCACAACCCAACAACCATCAGACGCAATGCGCAAAACATCGCAATAACTCTTTAAACCTCTGAGAACGACAAACACAAGAATAAATTGAAAACTTTCTCCGTAAAGCAACCGATCAACCACATCCTTTCCGACAAAACCTTGACACCTAAATCCATGCGACTTAGATTTTTCATCGAAACTTCAATAACTTCTTTTCAAATTGGAGAATGGTAACCCAAGAATCAATCTATAAATTTCTCTATAAGGCAAACAACAAATCAAGGCCAAAGCCGCAAGACGACCAAAAGAGGCGCAACCCTAATTCTTTTTTTTGTCTTCAACCAAAGAAGACAAAACCAAAACCACCAAAAGAACTATCGGTGAGTATCCAAACCTAACACTTTTTCTTTTATTTCAACCAACCAAAACCAACCAAAACCGCTCACAAAACGGCAAATAAAATTTGGAGGGTCAATCCACAACTCTACTACTCGACTCCAACCAACTACCCAATCTACGACAGATAGGATAAGCACTCTCCCAACAGGAGGTTAAAAGTCCATCGGTGATGGCACTAACCGGCCACACCGCCAAACCCAACATTACTACAACAATGTAAGGTGACCGAAACCCTTTCGCACCACAACCCACATAATCTCAAATGTATCAACACAATCAATTCTTTCATAAACATAGCAACATATATTACCAAATGTAACATTCAACATCAAAGCTTAAATACAACATTTAAGCGTAAAGCAACGGTACTCCATACCCATTCCTATCAGGCAACAGAGTGTGTCAAGTTTTAAATTAATTATTCCACTTACACAAGTTTTAATGTTGCTATCCTATGGCAAAGTTTTAAGTAAAACCTAAGCCATGTTTATAGGTTATCCCACTTCATATTTTAGTTGAACCTATAGTATGACACTAAATACACATTCCAGGGACCTACAGCCGCTCGATACCAATCAGTAACACCCCAGCTTGTACTAACCCTTAATGTCACCAAACATAGACCATAACACGCTTAATACCATAGTTTAAGGTAAAATTTCAGCAAGTAATCATTTAGCATAATTGAAAATTTTGACAGCATCTCCTTTGTTTATGCATGAAACATAACATCATATCAATATGTATATCAATCAAGATATCAATAAGCATCGACAACAATAGATGAGCATCAACTAAGACTAGGATGATAAAACAAATCGCCTCCAAAGACCCACATGACACACATGAGGGAAACCAACACACATAATTTCCATACACCAAAATCAACATAATTTATTGCCATGTTTCCATTGAAATGGGTGAATTATCTAGATTATGAGTGCTACGTGAGGAAGTGTAGCTAAATTCCCTTCCCGCGCGCCGATTTCATTGTACCTAAATAAACAAACAACATAAAACACAAGCATGAGTTCATCACTCAAAGAAAGTGTATTGTAATGGAACAACAAGGATCAAGACAACAAACCATCATCCTGGGCCTACAGCTTATATCACAACACATCATATTTAACATTATATACATCCTTTAAAACAACATGATAATCATCTCATGAGCATCTCATGAGTACTCTCATCATCATCTCATAAACATCTTCATTTATGTATATCATTCATGCAATGCAATGCACATGTCTCCTGGAATACTCATACCGGTATGGTTGAGTGCACACCCGCCGGCATGCACTTCCTTTTCCCCTTCCATCCCGAAGATGGAAGGTGCCTATCACTCGCCTCCATTCACCTCGGTGATGGAATCACGATGTAGGACTTACTCAAAAGAATAGCCCTGACTAGTCATAATCGTTTCACCGACCCTACCGAATAGTTATGACTTATCTCACCGGCCGGCCATGAAAATATGCCATGTATGCAAAATGGACAGCAACGTATACAGAAATAGACATATTGCATATCAACACATGGCATTTCCACATGTAGGACCATATTCAACAATTGACTGCTACTGCTCAAAACATGGCATGTGAATCATTTGTCAACAACAAACATTGTTAATCATGGCATGAGGACACCATATCATCGATAACATTTAAATCATGGCCTAAGGACCTCCTATCAATTATAACATGTAAATCATGGAAAAACAACATGTTATCTATTCCAAATGCTATCAATCCATTCTAGCAACACATATAGCATACAATCCACGCAACACACTTGCCTTCAACCACGGGCAATGGAGTGACAAGAGGTTGAGGGCACTCCCGGAGGCACACCACTTGCAAACACATGCCACACACTCAAAACGAGTCCACAAAACAGTACACAAATAAATCCCACTACCCGACTTCGCATACAACTCCTAAAATCAGAAAACAGCTAATCTGTCCCTTCGGGACAGCAGCCTTCCAAAGGGCATAACTTTTGTTCTAGGACTCCAAATTGAATAAACAAGCACATCCACGCGTAGCTTAGGGAAATTCCCAACTTTTTCCAGTTATAGAGAAAGACTAATTCGGAATCTAATGTTGTTTAATCTAAAGTTGAACACGAACTGTCCCAATCTCATCACAGATTTGACAGCACTCGGAAAAACGGCCATATCTCCCAAACGGCTGGGCGGATTTTAACGTTCTTTATATGCACGGAAAGATAATGAAATTATCTACAACTTCCTTAAAGTCCATATGGTCAGATTCCAAATCTAAATTGGCGAAAACACCTGCCCTAGTTCGGGTTCCCAATCTGCCCGAACAGAACGTGAATACATCTCTAGTTTTCATTAGATCTAACCCATGGAAGCACCTTCCTTGATCTAAAAAACATGGTAATCCCCCTCTAATGCAGCAAGAGATCTACCCCACAAGATTCCCCCATTACCTTCTTGGAGAATCACAAACCGACGGCCGAAACCTCGCGTTCTTTCCCGATTTCTCCTCGCTACCGATCCCTCCCAAATCCACTGTCAAGGGGCTCCTCCACGGCAAGGGCAGCAGCGGCAAGTAGTTGTGGCAGCGAGGAGGAGATCTTGGGGTGCGCCACAAGTGGGAGAGGAAAGGAGGAGGGAGGAGGCGGTTTGGCGGAAGGAGAGGGGAGATGAGGGGAGATGTGGAGGAGAGGGGAGATGAGGGGGTGGGGGCGGCGCATGGAGTGGTGGGGGGGCTAGGGAAGCATGGTGTGCTGCCCCCCCACTACTCCCACATGGGCCCAAGTGCCCCACCTCCGGCCCCCGAATTTCCCCCCATGGCCCAAATCGACCCTGAGAGGCCCTAAGCCTGAAACACCAAACGCGCTTAAAACATGAAATCTCCGGGTTTTAGTTGCAAAAACCCCAACCTATCACATGTTACCACATTTTATAACCTATTATCACAAATTATAAAGTCTTGACATTCCGTAGTATCACAATCAAAACCCTAGATGTTATCTTAGGGATGGACTGGTTATCCAAGCACAAGACCGTGTTGGACTGTGGATGAAGAGTCATATCAGTTGAGAGCCCATGTGGAAGGAATGTGGAATTCCAAGCGACTGCCGTTCGTGATGGACCGTTGATGGTCAATAGTGCGAAGGCAACCAGCATAGAGGATGTCTCACTGGTGAATGAATACCCTGATGTTTTTCCTGAAGATTTACCTGGTATGCCACCAGACAGAGACAGAGTTTGTAATAGAGCTAGTACACGGAATAACACCGATAGCAAAGAGACCTTATCAGATGTCAACTGAGGAGTTAGTAGAGATGAAGAAGCAGCTTGAGGAGCTGATGGAAAAAGGATTCATCAGACCGAGTTCATCTCCATGGGGAGCACCAGTTCTGTTTGTCAAGAAGAAGGACGGGAGTTTCAGGATGTGCATTGACTACCGTGCACCCAATGAAGTCACCGTGAAGAATAAGTACCTGCTACCTAGGATTGATGATCTGTTTGACCGCTGAGAGGAGCCAAGTTTTCCAAGATAGATATGAGATCAGATATCACCGCTGAAGATCCGATCGTAAGATATCCCAAGATCGCATTCTCGCCGAGATACGCATACTACGATTTACGCTATGTCCTTTGGTCCGATTTAATGCGCCAGCTTATTTCATGAATATGATGAATAAGGTTTTTATGGAGTAATTGGACAAGTTCGTTGTTGTGTTCATAGACAATATCTTAGTCTACTCCAAGACGAGGGATGAACATGCAGAACACTTGAGGCTAGTTTTGGAGAAGCTGAGAGAACAACAGCTCTTCGCCAAATTCAGCAAGTGTGATTTTTGGAAAGACAAGGTGGAGTTTCTTGGACATGTGATGACCGTAGAAGGAGTCATCTGATCCAAGCAAAGTTGAAGCTGTGTTACATTGGGAACAAATGAGGACAAAGTGACTCCAAATTCGAGTTTCCTTGGGATGGCTTACATTACCGCTGCTTTATTGAAGGCTTTTCGACAATTAAGTAGATCTCTTACGCAACTGTTGAAGAAACAAAAGAAGTTTAATCGACGCTGAATGTGAGAAAGGTTTCAGTGAGCTGAAAAGTGATTGACATCAGCGATTTATGTTAGTCCTACCAGATGTTAATTAGAACTTTGATATATATTGTGATGCATCGCCCAACGACTTGGATGCATGTCGATGCAAAGACCTAAGGTCGCCGATATGTATCAAGGAGCCGAGGCCGCATGAGGAGAATTACCCGACACATGACCTAGAGTTAGCAAACAGAGTGCATGCCTTGAAGTTGTGGCGACACTACTTGATTGAGAATAGATGCGAAGTGTATACGGACCATAAGAGTCTTAAACACATCTTCACCCAATCGGATCTGAATATGAGGCAGAGTAGATGGTTAGAATTGATCAAGGATTACAATGTCCGAATCCATTACCATCCCGGAAAGGCCAATGTGGTGGCTGATGCCTTGAGTCGGAAAAGCCATACCGTGAATATGATGATAGCCACAAGTCCGGATGAGCTATGTAAGGAGTTTCAGATGATGCAGATTGAAGTGATACCGGAAGGATTCTTGGCCGCATTGGAGGTGAAGCCTACCTTAGAAGACCAGATCCGAGAAGGACAGAAGGATGGTGACAAGGTTCAGCGAATCAAATCCAAGATGGAGGAAGGCAAGGCAAAAGGCTTCAGACTGGATGATCAAGGCACGTTGTGGATTAAGGATCGCATCTGTGTGCCGAACAAGAAGGTGTTGAGGAACGCGGTATGCTACTCTAGCACAAATTAAAATTTCTACCGCAAACCAGAAAAGCTACTCGCGAGAAGGGGATCATAGATCTATTACCACTAGACGCCAGCTGCGGAATCCTTCGTGACGCCGTTGTAGTGGATCGCCCTCGCCGGATCGCCCTCGCCATTTAATCGCCCTCGCGGATCGCCCTTCCACGCCGCAAAGAGTAGCAAATGGCTACCACGCAGCTCCACACGTCCGGGATGGAACGCCATGCGCCGTGTGCAAGCACCGGTCGCCGGTAGGGGCAACGAGAGGAGGTGGCTAGGTTTTGGCGAAACACCTCTAAACCGTATGAAAGTCCTGGCCCCGCCAAGCCTCCTCCTCCTTATATAGCCACGAGGTGAAACTCCAGGCGCCAGTGGCCCATCTACGTGCTAAGCTCACAAGGTCCATTAATTACGGATCCAATCCGAATTAATGCATCCCACCATTAAGTGTGTGAACTCAGAGGTTCATGCGCATTTGGACATGGATTCGAAAACCCTTTTCTAATCCAATAGTCGGTAGCGGCTCCTACAGAGCATGCCAACTCCCAAACGCATATGATTAAAGTTCGATGTAATAATCCCTTTGCCAAACTATATGAAGATCGAACTCAAGGCGAGAAGCATGTCATCCTTTGACAGCTCAATCCATCTTCGTATCCGTGATATATTAATAAGTTGGGATTGACTTCTCAATCATGGCATGGCCATGCACTTCCTTAATCATATCACATGAGTGGCCTAGACATATATCTCCGTTACATTGGAGTGGCAAATTCCATCTCGATCGCTTCACTTCCCTCTGCATGTTTCATAGTAAACATGAAAGCTACCTTTATAACTATCCGGTTAGGAAATAGTGTTTGGTAACCCCAAGGTAAACTATTACACATGTAGGGAATATGACAATCTTAGGTCTAAGGATCATACATCTACTATGTATGACATACACTGATGACACATAAGAATGTAACATTCTCGCAGTGTCCCATTGTGGGTCTATCTAACCCATGTTCTTCAACATGCGTCCACAATGTATTGATGATATCTCCATATCCCATGATCTATGGAACATGATCATCGAACAATACATGTGCTGATCTATTCATCGTTGTCCTATACGATCATATCCGATCAGAGATATTTATCGAATTATATCAATAAGTAAAGAGCTTCATAAACAAGTCACGCACTTGTTGATCAAAACAATGATATACATTCATTGGACCAATAGTCATATTATTATTCATAAACATAGTCATGTTGCAATCATCCATATGATTGCCTCAAGGGCATAACACTTACAATCTCCCACTTGCACTTGAGTCAATCAATTAAGTATCTAATACCAATAGACCTCGTGTGCGCCTCATGCTTAGGCAAAGTGGCGTTGGCTTTTGTCAATGGATCAGCCACATTGGCTTCCGTATGTACTTTGCATATCTTCATGTCACCTCTATCCACAATCTCGTGAATAAGGTGAAAGCGTCGGAGTATATGTTTGGACTTCTGATGTGATCTTGGCTCTTTTGCTGTGCAATGGCACCACTATTATCGCAATAGATGTCCATTGGACTAGAGGCACTAGCAACCACACCAAGCTCTGAGATAAACTTCTTTATCCATACAGCTTCTTTTGTGGCATCCGAAGCCGCAATGTACTCCGCTTCTGTCGTAGAATCAGTCACCATGCTTTGCTTGGAACTCTTCCAGCTTACTGCTCCTCCATTTAGTGTAAACACAAAACTGGATTGTGATCGAAAATCATCTTTGTCAGTTTGGAAGCTTGCATCGGTGTAACCTTTTACAACCAGTTCTTCCTCACCTCCAAAGACTAGGAACATACCCTTAGTTCTTCTCAAGTACTTTAGGATGTTTTTCACGGCTATCCAATGACCATCACCGGGATCCGCTTGGTATCTACTTGTGACACTTAGAGCATATGAGACATCTTGGCGCGTACATATCATGGCATACATGATAGATTCAATAGCCGAAATATATGGAATCTTGCTCATCCTGTCTCGCTCATCAGTTGTTGAAGGACACTGATTCTTGCTTAGACTGATGCCATGTGACATTGGCATGAAACCTCTCTTAGATTCATGCATATTGAACCTTTTCAATACTTTGTCAATGTACGTTTCCTGGCTTAATGCAATCAACCTTTTTGATCTATCTCTATAGATCTTTATGCCCAAGATATAACATGCTTCTCCCAAGTCCTTCATTGAGAAACTCCTTTTCAACGAAGTCTTAATGTCTTCAAGCATAGGAATATCATTCCCGATCAATAATATGTCATCCACATACAAGATCAGAAACACAAGTGCGCTCCCACTAGCCTTCTTGTAAACACAAGGCTCTTCTTCATTTTTGATAAAGCCAAATCCTTTGACCAGTTCATCAAAACGAATGTTCCAACTCCGAGATGCTTGCTTTAACCCATAAATGGATCTCTGAAGCTTGCATATCTTTTTAGCATTTTTAGGATCAACAAAACCCTCAGGTTGTATCATGTATACATCCTCAGATAGATTCCCATTAAGGAAAGCTGTTTTGACGTCCATTTGCCATATTTCATACTCGAAATATGCAGCAATTGCTAAAATGATCCGGACAGACTTGAGCATGGCTACCGGTGAAAAAGTTTCATCATAGTCAATTCCTTGAACTTGTTTGAAACCCTTTGCCACCAACCGTGCCTTATAGATCTGAACATTTCCATCTACGTCTATCTTTTTCTTGAAAATCCATTTGCATTCTATGGTTTTTACACCATCAGGAGGATCGACCAAGTTCCAAACTTGATTGTCATGCATGGATTGAATTTCGGATCTCATGGTTCCAAGCCATTTTTCGGAGTTTGGGTCCATCATCGCTTCTTTGTAAGTCGTGGGTTCATCTTTGTCCAACAATAATATGTCATGTCCATATCTTATGGATTCATGATGCGGCTTCCCCGACCTACGAGGGTCGTGTCTCTTCCACAAAGTTGTACAACACTTTGTACATCTTGTGAAGGTTCAGTGGTAGCTTGAACATATTCATGCGATTCTCGAATTTCATCGAGATGCACATCACTCCCACTGATTTCTTTGGAAAGAAACTCTTTCTCCAAAAAGACACCATTTCGAGCAACAAAAACTTTGTTCTCGTTTCTTTTATAAAAGTAATATCCTTTTGTTTCTTTAGGATACCCCATAAAGAAGCATTTTTCTGATTTAGGTGCGAGTTTATCTGATTGCGAACGTTTTACATAAGCCTCGCATCCCCATATCTTGAGAAATGACAATATGGGACTTCTCCCGGTCCATATCTCATATGGTGTCTTCTCAACGGATTTTGATGGGACCCTATTTAATGTGAACGCAGCTGTCTCTAGAGCGAATCGCCAGAAGGATAATGGCAGATCTGTTTGGCTCATCATTGACCGAACCATATCCAATAAAGTTCGATTCCGTCGTTCGGATACGCCATTCCATTGAGGCGTTCCTGGCGGAGTAAGTTGTGGAACGATTCCACATTGCTTTAGATGATCACCAAATTCTTGGCTCAAGTATTCGCCACCACGATCTAATCGTAAGTGTTTTATTGATTTGCCAAGTTGATTTTGTACTTCGTTCTGAAACTCTTTGAACCTTTCAAAGGTTTCAGACTTATGCCTCATTAAATAGATATATCCATATCTACTAAAGTCATCAGTAAAAGTTACAAAGCAATCGAAACCCACCTCTAGCAATCGAGCTCATTGGTCCACATACATCTGTATGTACTAGGGCCAACAATTCACTCGCCCTCTCACTAAAACCTGTGAAAGGGGTTTTTGTCATCTTACCAAGTAAACAAGACTCACATGTTTCAAATGATTCAAAATCAAATGAGGTCAGAAGTCCATCACCATGGAGCTTCTTCATGCGCTTCTCATTTATGTGACCCAAGCGACAATGCCATAAAAAGGTAGGGTTCAAATCATTTGGTCGAGACTTTTTGACATTAATGTTATAGACATGTTTTCTTTGAGTTCAAAAACGTATAACCTATCCACCATGGGGCAACGACCATAATACATATCATTCAAAAATATTGAACAAACAAAGTTCTTTATTCTGAATTCATAACCTTCATGTTCCAAATAGGAAGATGAAATAATGTTTCTACTCAAAGGTGGAACAAAATAACAATTATTAAGTTCTAAAATTAATCCTGAAGGCAAATGCAATGGGTAGGTGCCAACGGCAAGACCAGCAACTCTTGCTTTATTCCCCACGCGAATATCCATTTCTCCTTTTGCCAAGACTACTCTTTATCACCGCATCGAATTGCAAATGTGAGCAACCGATCCAAAGATCATATACCCAAGAGCTGGAAGAAGAAGCAAAGAGCAAGATTAATTTCTATAACATTAATACCTAAAGTGGAAGTCACACTCCCATTCTTCTTATCTCGCTGTACTTCTCGCAGTTCCGCTTTCCAATGTCCCGACTTCTTGCAATAGAAGCACCGGGTTTCAGCCGAGGACCAACTTTAAGCTTCTGAAGCTTATTCTTGAGGCACGCAATCTCATCTTGAGCCTTGCCCTTGCCCTTTCCCTTAACCATAGCCTTAGCCTTCCTCTTTTTGAATGCAATTGTTTTCTGAACCACCAACACATGATTGGGTTTTTTCTTAATGCTTTCTTCTGCAGCCTTGAGCATCCCATGCAGTTCGGTCAGGCTCTTCTCCATGCTATTCATATGAAAATTCATAATGAATGGCTCAAAGCTCTGCGGCAGAGACTGGAGAATGACATCTGTAGCCAAACCGATGCTAAGGGGAAACTCAAGTTTTTCCAATCTCCCAATGTAGCCAATCATCTTGATTACATGTGGGCTGACCTGATCGCTTTCACCACCTTACAAGCAAAGAGAAGCTTTGAGATACCATACCTCTCAGCTCTTGCTTGATTCCCAAACATGCCCTTCAAGCCCACAATCATATTGTAAGCATCGTGGTCCTCATATTGCTTTTGCAGCTCATAGTCCATGGTGACAAGCATGAGACAGCTGACCTCTACAGAGGCATTAACATGTTTTTCATAGTCAGCTTTCAAATTCCGAGGAGCATTTTCGGCTAGTTCATCAGGAATTGGATTCTCTACAACATAGTCCTTCTTTTCATGTTTGAGAACAATTCTCAAATTGCGATACCAATCAACAAAATTTGTTCCATTCAGCTTTTCTCTTTCCAAAACCGATCTCAAAGCAAAACCAGGTGCAACAAGAGGGAGCAAAGCAGGAGGTGCCATTGAACTACAACAAAAACATGCAAAGTTTATAAGCACTATGTTTATGTAATACTTTTATTAAACATTTTAACAAAAGAAACTCCTATCATGTGCCCCCTTTATGGACACATGGTAAGTATTCAAGATCCATATTCCTCAAACACTAGTGAGCTTTGGCATCACTGCTAGAAATCTAATGACATAGGTAAGCAACATCTTTGCTAATTACATCTTATGTAACTCTTGTTGGTTGAGCATGAAAACAAGTAATGAATGCCTCTGTCAACTTGAGTCATGGCCAGGTCAACTTGCCCCTAGGGCTCACATGAGGGAGGGAGCACTTCCCATTTTCGGGTGCCAATTAAGAAACCTAGCCTCATGTGTGTTTTCGTAGACACCAATCGTCTTGTATCCATTCCTTCATTACTAAAATCATATTCCAACCACTTATGTCCTTAAGCCCAAAACCGTTTTGATAGCTCAATTAAATCAACCATTGTTATGCGCGATGTGTCCAACACATCCCTATCATCTATTAAGATAGTCATTGATATACTACTTTGGCAGTCATATCAATAATGATCTAAATTCTTGATAGGTGCAACAATTGGATGGACATATTTGATTTAAAATTTTTATAATTATGGTGATGAACAATACTACTATGAACATGGCATCACATGCAATGAGCATAAAGAAAATAGCAAGGATTAAACACACATCCACAGAAAATCAAATTAAGCTGTGAAATAGCATGGCCCTTAACATTATGATCTCCATCATCATGGTTGCCTATTCACTTAGCCATCTTGCTTGATTGTCCACCTATCCATCATGCTCGATGCCACCATCTTCATTATTGTAGATGCAACTCCTTACAACTTTTGATAATGAATTTTACATAAAGGTTCCAAGCACCACAAGTCGACAGGCAGGTCGTTATACAACTTTTGATAATGAAATAGCCTTATGGCTTGACACGGCACGCAGGCCATGTAAATATTACATGCATCACATACGCATAGGCCATACTATTTCACACAACATCCTACAAAAATGAGTTAAACAAAATATATTCTACAACATCGGGGTTCCAAGGGGCAGCACCCCTAGCGGGGTCCAGGGGCAGCGCCCAAGGTGGGGTTCAAGGGGTAGCGCCCTTGGCGGGGTCCAAGGGGCAGCGCCCTTGGCGGCTATTGATCCAATCCGATTCAATCTGATTGGCTTGGTCCCATATGGTTACGATTCGTGAACCCTGATGGCGGTAACCCGACCGGTAAGGGCAACGTCGTACCATGAACGGACTCACCCAAATCAAGATTGATTCGGTTTACATTTTCCTCAAACCCTAAACCGATCGATTTCATCGACGGTTGCCTCCACCAATTCATCACATGAATCGGTTGAACATGTAATAGATCCAATCTACTATTCTCACATACCATGTGTGCAACATCTAGATCACGAATCTACACGAGATGGCTCTGATACCACTGTTGAGGAACGTGGTATGCTACTATAGCACAAATTAAAATTTCTACCGCAAACCAGAAAAGCTACTCGTGAGAAGGCGATCATAGATCTATTACCACTAGACACGCAGTTGCGGAATCCTTCGCACATCGCTGTAGTGGATCGCTCTCGGCATGGATCGCCCTCGCCACGGATCGCCCTCGCCGCGGATCGCCCTCTCCACGCCGCAAAGAGTAGCAAGGCCACCACAAAGCAGCCCACACGCCTGGGATAGAACGCCGCGGCGGTGTGCAAGCACCGGTCGCCAAATAGGGGCAACGAGAGGAGGTGGCTAGGGTTTCGCGAAACACCTCTAAATCGTATGAAAGTCTGCCCCGCGCCCACCTCCTCCTCCTTATATAGCAACAAAGTGAAACCCTAGGCAGTGTGGGCCCATCTACGTGCTAAGCCCACGAGGTCCTAATTACGTATCCAATCCGAATTAATGCGTCCCCACTGCTAAGTGTGTGACCTCAGAGGTTCATGCGCATTTGGACATGGATTCAAAACCCTTTTCTAATTCAATAGCTCGGTAGCGGCTCCTGCAGAGCATGCCAACTCCCAAATGCATATGATTAAAGTTCGATGTAATAATCCCTTTGCCAAACTATATGAAGATCGAACTCAAGGCAAGAAGCATGTCATCCTTTGACAGCTCAATCCATCTCTCAGATCCGTGATATATTAATAAGTTGTGATTGACTTCTCAATCACGGCATGGCCAAGCACTTCCTTAATCATATCACACGAGTGGCCTAGACATATATCTCCGTTACATTGGAGTGGCAAATTCCATCTCGATCGCTTCACTTCCCTCTGCATGTTTCATAGTAAACATGAAAGCTACCTTTATAACTATCCGGTAAGGAAATAGTGTTTGGTAACCCCAAGGTAAACTATTACACATGTAGGGAATATGACAATCTCAGGTCTAAGGATCATACATCTACTATGTATGAAATACACTGATGACACATAAGAATGTAACATTCTCGCAGTTGTCCCATTGTGGGTCTATCTAACCCATGTTCTTCAACATGCGTCCACAATGTATTGATGATATCTCTATATCCCATGATCTATGAAATATGATCATTGAACAATACATGTGTTGATCTATTCATCGTTGTCCTATACGATGATATCCGATCAGAGATATTTATCGAATTATATCAATAAGTAAAGAGCTTCATAAACAAGTCACGCACTTGTTGATCAAAACAACGATATATATTCATTGGACCAATAATCATATTATTATTCATAAACATAGTCTTGTTACAATCATCCATATGATTGCCTCAAGGGCATAACACTAATGTATGAGCTAAAGAAGTTGACTCTGGAAGAAGCCCATGATTCCAAGTACTCCATTCATCCAGGAAGTGCCAAGATGTACCAAGATCTAAAGGAGAGATTCTGGTGGCCAAGCATGAAACGTGAGGTTGCCGAGCATGTTGGCGTTGTGTGATGTATGCCAAAGAGTTAAAGCAATGCACCAAAGACCAAAGCAGGTTGTTGCAGCCGCTAAGAATACCTGAGTGGAAGTAGGAGGAAATCGGCATGGACTTTATTATCGGATTGTCGAAGACTCAAGGTGGATATGACTCCATATGGGTTATAGTGGACCGATTAACCAAGGTCGCCCATTTTATCCCTGTAAAGACCACTTACTCAGGAGATAAACTAGCAGAATTGTACTTGACTAGGATCGTCTGTTTGCACGGAGTGCTGAAGAAGATTGTATCAGACAGAGGTACCCAATTTACCTCTAGGTTTTGGAATAAGTTGCATGAAGCCATGGGGACCAGTTTGAACTTCAGTACCGCATATCATCCGCAAACAGATGGACAGACGGAAAGAGTAAATCAGATTCTGGAGGATATGCTACGAGCTTGTACATTGGCCTATGCTACCTCTTGGGATAAAAGTCCATCGTATGCTGAGTTCAGCTACAACAATAGTTATCGTGCCGCCTACAGATGTCACCTTTGAGGCAATCAGATGGTCGACCTTGTCGGACGCCATTGAACTGGAATGTGACAAGTGAACGCCGTGTCTTTGGGCCGGACATTCTTCAAGAAGCCGAAGAGAAAATTGCCATGATCCAGGAAAGACTGAAGATAGCTTAGTCAAGACAGAAAAGTTACGCGGATAACCGTCGCCGAGACTTGAGCTTTGAACCGGAGGATTTCGTGTACCTTAGGGTTACACCTCTCAAGGGAGTTAAGAGATTCCATGCCAAAGGGAAACTTGCACCACATTATGTTGGGCCATTTAAGATTTTCAGCCGCAGAGGTGAACTTGCTTACTAGTTGGAGTTACCGCAGTCGTTGGCAGGTGTGCAAAATGTGTTCCATGTGTCACAACTGAAGAAGTGTCTTCGAGTACCAAATGAGCAGACACCATTAGAGTCAATAGAACTGCAGGAGGATCTGACCTACATGGAGCACCCCGTGAAGGTGCTAGACACCATGGATCGAGAGACGAGAAATAAATCAACCCATTTCTGCAGAGTCCAGTGGAGCAACCATGCAGAGAGCGAAGCGACTTGGGAGCACGAGGAGGATGTCAAGGCCCTAGTTTCAAAAATTCTGGGAAATCTAGAGTATCCAGATTAAACATCCGGAATGTCCGGACATAACCCGGAATGTCCGGATAAATTGTCCGGAGTATCCGGATTAGCTCGCCCGAACACCTCAACTGCAGTATCCGGACTAATTGTCCGGAGTGTCCGGTTAATCCTATCAAGACCCCAACCCTGAGTCTCCGGGTTGAATGTTCTGAGAGTCCGGACCTTGCGTGACTTGGGTATAAAAATCCCATTTCGTGGCTCTTCACTCACCCCATTTTCACACTTGTGCTCTCCACCTCTCAGTGCATCTCCTCCACCCCAACCTCGCCTCCGGTGAGCTCCCCACTCCATGACCTCCCGTGCTCCTCCCCGGCGACTCCTCCACCCCTGTCCTCAAGATCCTTTCAAGCCGACGCCCTCTTCTGCTCAACCCGGCTTCCCCTCCTTCCCCTTCATGCCCCTTGAAGGTGGGACCTCTTCTTGGAGTCCATTCGAGGTTCTTGGGCTCTAGGGCATCCATAGGGTTGGATTTGGGGCTTGGTCTTGTAGATTTGAGGTTTGGGGTTAACTTGGGAATGTTAGGGTTTTTGGTGGGTGGTTGGACTTTTGGGGTGGTTTAGGCAATGTTGGATGTTAGGGTTGTAGATCGGGGTTAGATGATGCCATTCTAAGCGTCGGATAGAGTTTTGGCCATGAGCTACCCAAATGTGCCTCGTTCTGTCGTGGTTTGGGTTAGCTTGGAGCTTCTCCGGCTTAGCCGCTTGTAGGAAAGTTGTAGATCGGGTTCTCGCGGGGTCGTAGAGGTTGGCGGCACTTCGATCCATCATGTTAGTTGGACAAAATGCGCCATGTCCAGAGTGTCCGGACAAATGGTCCGGACTGTCCGAGTTAGCCGGACTATCCGGATTAAATATTCGGACTGTCCGGGTTTACCTAGTCTGTTCGGTGGGGTTTGCAATTGTGTTTCATTTCATTTGCATTGCATGCATCTTATTCGTGCATTATATCCGTGTAGAGAACGAGACCACGGTGACTGACGTGACCGTGGTTGAGGGGATTGCCGATGAGCAACTTGTCGTCGATCCGCAAGCAGAAGCACAAGGCAAGCACCTAAGCATATTCAACCCTAGTTGTAATTTTATTTTTGTTAATGAATTGCTTATTGGATGTTTAAGTATGCATTAGGAGTTTAATTGTGGGAATGGTACTAGATCCTAATTGTTGCACATACACTCCTTTGTACTTGATGAACACCTTCCTTGGAGCTAGTATGGGTAATTATATTGTGTCCATGCTTAGTTTGCTTAGATGTCGGGTATGGGCCAAGTGATGGATGGTTCCATCGCTTGAGATTGTTCCACTTTACAAACATTAGGTTGCAATGGCAACGGTTATAGTTGTGAGTATAAATGGAATGTGAAATGGGACAGGGCGAGAGAGTTGGATCACGTGGGTGTGGAGACTCAAGTGTGGTAGTCTCGCCTGTGTCGATTGAGGACCAATCCGTTGTTTTCCCTTTGATCGAGCACCACTTTGTGGATCGCATGCCGGAAATTGGCTGGTAAAGCTTTTCTTTCATCGCATGCCGTTCGATGGGGCATACACCTCATGCAGTTGGGCGTGGTCGAGGGCGAGGCTTAGGTGGACTCTCGAGGGCCAAGCCAGGCTTGGGCCACTCGAGGGGGTGCTAGGTGCTCAGCCCGCATGAAGATGTCCCCAATGGATTGGTATGGATGGGAGGAGGGTTGACATGAGGTTCCTTGTGGCACATGTCGTGCTGTCAATGTTTCCCTGCTGGGTTAATTAAGTGATTCAAATTAACGTGCTCTCGGATATGAGCACGCTTGACCTTAGCACACTTCAACATAGTAACAACTTGAACTGAAGTTCGCCTTTGGGCTTGAGCTCGAAAATGTTATGAGATCACTTGTTCTGTTATTGTCGAATGTTGAACTCCACTCTAGAAGTAGGTGCCGTTACAACTGCTTTAAATTGTGAATTGAGTAGCAATACTAAATAATCAACAAAGTTAAGCTTTCCGCACTTTTAACTTCAGCTGATTTCCTTGCTACTTCCAAATGCATACTCCTTTCGAGTCGGTCATATATGGACCACGGGTAAGTCTTGCGAGTACCTTCCGTACTCATGCCTTTGCATTGTGGATTTTCAGGTAAGGATCCGAACGGATGTGAGTTCTGTCCGTACTGCCTCTCGGTGACCGGGCGGGGCACCGAGTAGAGGCTCCCTACGCCGTCGTACACTCCCGGGGGTGTTCAGAGGCAGAACACTTCCCGAGATGTTTTACTTTTGGGTCTAGTTTAATAGATGTGTACCCTTTTGTTGTATAGTTGGTTTAAATGATGTCTTATTTGCAGGGAGTACTTGGTTTCTTTTGTAGTTGACTTCTGTTGTATGTCTTTGACCACTTTATCTTGTGTTCCGCTCCTGTCTTTGCCGGCCTTCGTGCTTGTTGTAGTTGGCAGTGGTCGTGGTGTTATGTCTTTGTGCCGGGGTTTTGTTTGGTTGGTTTGGTTAGTTTTGCTTCCGCGCGTGTCTGGTTTTGGGGTCTTCGAGTTCGTTGCCCCCTTTGTGCAAATTGATGTGATACAAGGTCGTAAACCGGTATGCGGGGATCCTGGGCGTGTTTCGGCTTGCATACCGGGGGAATACCGAGATTGTTGTCGAATTATTCGAAGAGTCTCACCGCTGCCTTAGTTGGTCTTGGGTGCTAACATCGCGAGCGCCTCGGCCGTCCGTTGTTAGCCTCCAAATCCGATGGGGTCGGCCGAGTCTTCAAATAACCCGAGGACAGTCTGGGCGGCTCCTCTCAGCGCTAGTATCAGAGCAAGTTGCATAAAGACGAACCCGAAACTTGACGACCACTTAGGAAAATGATTAAGACTGTCATCATGCATTAGGTAGAAGGTAGTGCTTATATCCCGCCCTATGTATATAAACAGTGAGTGTGGGATACGTTGGAATCGTGCATTTCATGTCATGTCGTGCATGTGCCATGCCATTTGCTTCATGAACTGTGTTTTGGGTACGTTGGACTTGTTGGACTCCACATGGAGTGCTATAGTCTAACTTGGGTTTAGCTCGCGGGCTTGTCGGGTTCAAGACTTATCCCTTCTGTGTGGGTCTGGCTCTTGTTGTCTGGCTTTGGTTGAAGACAGAATGAGGACACGCGGTGGCTTGGGAGGTGACGATGGCGCTGGACAATCGCAGCCTAGTGGTAGCGATCCGCCTCCTCCTCCCAACCTGCTGGATGTGTTGTTGCGATCAGAGCAGAACCAGCAGACCACCAACCGGATTTTAGAGATGCTTGTCCGTAACCAAGCCACTGCGGGTGGCCGTGGTGAAGGACGAGGCCGACCCAATGGCTATTTGGATTTCCTACACACCCACCGCCGACCTTCTCTCAGGCTAGTGATCCATTGGAGGTCGATGATTGGTCGCCACGATAGAGCAGAAGTTTGCTCTTATCCACTGCGAGGACCTGCAGAAGGCTCCCTTCGCAGCGTAGCAGCTTCAAGGTCCTGCTGGAGCGTGGTGGACCAACTTCATGGTCATGCAGCCAGCCAGTCACCAGGTGACGTGGGCGGAGTTCTCAGGAGGCTTTTCGGCGCACCACATCCCGGAAAGGACTCATGGATATCAAGAAGCGGCTTTCTTGCCCTCAAGCAGTTGAGCAAGTCAATGATGAATTACTCACGGGAGTTCAACTACTTGGCTCAATATGCGCCGGAGGAGGTTGACACCGATCAGAAGAAGCAGAGTTGGTTCATGAATGGGCTATCCGCCAAGATGCAGGACAAGCTTTCAGTATGCGACTTCGCCGACTTCAATGCCTTGGTGAGTCGGGCGATCACTGTAGAGCACAAGATGAGGAACCATCAGGGGGAGAAGAAGCGGAAGAGGACAAAGACAGCTTCTCGGCGGGTGGCATTTCACTGGACCGGATCGTCCCTCTTCCACCACCGAGAGCCCCTGTTCCTGCACCTCCCCTGTCGGCTGGAATGGCCCGGCCTCCTGTCGCTGCTCCCCGTCCTCTGCCGCCACAGCCGGGAGTGCGGGTGGTGACGAACTCCGGACCGGGCCCATGCTACAACTGTGGGCGTGCGGGGCATTTCGTCCGCGACTGTCCCTTCCCAAGGAGGGGCAACACTTCTAACGCCCCGAGACCCCAAGGCGCGACTGCACCGCCTCCACTTCCTGCACCTACCCGTGGCCGCGTCAACTGTGTGGATGCTGAGGCGATTCCTGAGGGCGCCAACGTGCTGACGGGTACGTTATGCATTGAGGGACATGCTGCTAGGGTGTTATTCGACTCGGGGGCATCCCATTCCTTCATTAGCAAAGAGTTTGTCATGCAACATCAGATGAAAGTGAGTTGTGGCCGTATCTCATTCCTAATTGAAGCACCGGGTTCCAAGATTGTTGCAAATCAAGTGGTCTAGAAGGCCACTATGCAAATCCAAGGGGTTCCGCTCCTTATCAACCTGGCCGCTCATTGACCTTCGTGGAATGGACGTCATTTTAGGCATGAATTGGCTCACACAAAGAAGGCTATCCTTGATTGCTCTCATCGCTCCATCTCACTCAAGGGACCGAAGGGCGACTTGTCGACTCTACTCCTGGATGATGGCAAGACCGCTTTACTCCTTGAATGGCATCGGTTGAGGAATTAGAATACATTCCCGTGGTTTCAGAGTACCGGATGTGTTCCCGCCAGAATCGCCAGTGGATGCCGCCGATCGGACATTGAGTTTGTAGTGGAGCTTCAGCCCGGATCGCTCCGTGTCCAAGCGGCCGTATAGGATGCCACCAAATGAATTGGCCGAATCAAGACTCGCTTGAAGGAACCGATGGGCAAGGGATTCATTCGCTCGAGCTCCTCACCTTGGGCTACTCGGCTCTCTTCGAGACCAAGAAGGACGACTCCTTCGACTCTGTGTTGATTATCGACCGCTCAACGCCGCCATCGCCAAGAATAAGTACCTCCGCTTCGGATTGACATCCTGCTTGATCAGCTTGCTGGTGCACGGGTGTTCTCCAAGATTGACTTGAGGCTCGGGTACCATCAGATCAAGATTCGAGCTGAGGACATCCCAAAGACAGCCTTCTCTACCCGATACGGCTTATATGAGTACACCGTCATGTCAGTCGGTCTGACGAATGCACCGGCGTACTTCATGTACCTCATGAACTTCATCTTCATGGAGGAGCTCGATTCTTTCATGGTAATATTCATTGATGACATCCTCATCTACTCGAAAAGCAAGGAAGAGCATGCAAAACATCTTCGTATTGTTCTCGGGAGACATCGGGAACATCGCCTTTACGCCAAGTTCAACAAGTGCGAATTTTGGCTGAAGGAGGTGTCTTTCTTAGGACACGTCCTCTCTGAACAAGGTGTCACTGTTGACCCAAGTAAGGTACAAGATGTCCTCAAGTGGGAGCAGCCCAACACTGTCACAGAGGTTCGCAATTTTCTTGGGCTTGCGGGCTATTATCCCCGATTCATTCAGGACTTCTCAAGGATTGCCAAACCTATGACGGAGCTACTGAAGAAAGGTGTGGAGTTCAAATGGTAAGTGGGCTGTGAGCTAGCATTTCAAACTTTGAAGCAGTGCCTGACTACAGCTCCTGTCCTTACCAAACTGGATATCCACAAGCCGTTCGATGTCTATTGCGACGCGTCAGGTATCAGCCTTGGCTACGTGCTTATGCAAGAAGGCCAGGTTGTTGCCTATGCATCTCGACAATTGAAGCATCATGAAGAGCACTACCCAATGTATGACTTGTAGCTTGCAGCAGTGGTCCATGCCTTAAAAATCTGGCGCCACTATCTCCTTGGGAACAAGTGCAATATCTACACCGATCACAAGAGTCTCAAGTACATCTTCACTTAGGCAGATCTGAATATGAGGCAACGAAGATGGCTTGAGTTGATCAAGGACTATAGCCTGGAAGTGCATTACCACCCAGGGAAAGCCAATGTGGTGGATGATGCGTTGAGTCGCAAGGCTTGATACAATAGCATCACTCTTCAACCCCAAAGCACTACCCTCTGTGCAGAATTTCAGAAACTCCGCTTAAAGATGGTTGAAGAAGGATCCTTGGCAAATCTGGAGTTAAATTCCACACTGTTGGATCAGATTAGGGAAGCACAAAAGGGGGACAGTGACGTTGCCCAAATATGCAGCAGACTGAGTTCCGACCAAGCCGCTGACTTCCATCTTGATGACCGTGGGACTTTGTGGTTTGGTGAGCGCTTGGTCGTCCCCGAGAACCAGGAATTGCGAAGAAAGGTTCTTGATGAAGCCCACAACTCCTTGCTCACAATCCATCCGGGTAGCAACAAAATGTACCAAGACTCAAGCGGTTTTGGTGGACTCGCATGAAACATGAGATTGTTCGCTATGTTTCTGAATGCGACGTCTGTAAAAGGGTGAAGGCTGAACATCTTAAGCTGGCTGGCACTCTTCAGCCGCTGCCCATTCCGAGTTGGAAGTGGGAAGACATAGGCATGGATTTCATCAGCGGGCTGCCAATGACTTCTTCGGGTCATGACTCGATCTGGGTTATAGTCGACCGGTTGACGAAATCCGCGCATTTCCTAGCCGTTCGCATCACCTACCGAGCCATCAAATATGCGGAGCTGTACATATCCCGGATTGTGTGCCTTCATGGAGTGCCGGGTTTAATAGTTTCAGATCGGGCTCTCGTTTGTCTCCCACTCGAGAAGTTTGCATGCGGCATTGGGCACCGTTACTCCATAGCTCAGCGTATCATCCGCAAACTGACGGCCAAACTGAGTGTGTCAATCAAGTCCTCGAGGATATGTTGAGGGCTTGTGTTTTGTCTTATGCGAAGAAATGGGACAAGTGCCTTCCTTATGCTGAGTTTGCTTACGAATGTGCCTACTGCATCAAAGATCGAATGTCTCCTTTTGAAGCACTCTATGGTCGTAGCTGTCAGACACCCCTGAACTGGTCTGAGAGTGGAGAACGACCATTCTTTGGGCCTGATATGGTTAAAGCTGCAGAAGAGAAGGTGAAGACCATACAAGAGAATTTGAAGGTAGCATAATCACGACAGAAGAGCTATGCTGACTGCCGTAGGAGACCCCTCTCCTTCGAAGTTGGTGATTATGTCTACCTGAAGGTGTCTCCTCTCCGGGGCACCCGTCGTTTCGGAATTAAGGGAAAGTTGGCACCTCGCTACATAGGACCTTTCCGCATCCTTGCAAAGCGTGGTCAAGTGGCGATCACCGGAGCTTCCTCCCTCTCTAGCAATGGTCCATGATGTTTTCCATATATCCCAATTGAAGAAGTGCCTCAGACTCCTTCGAGTCACCGGAGGTGGATGAACTCAAGTTCACTGAACCTGATCTGTCCTACCAATAGCATCCCATTCGCGTTTTGGATGAAGATGAACGCAAGACCCGTCGGAAGACTCTCAAGTTCTACAAAGTTCAGTGGAGCAACCACACCGAAGATGAAGCCACTTGGGAGCCCGAAGATCGTTTGAAGACCGAGTATCCCGAGTTCTTCCGTGCTATGTGAGTACCAGTGTACAGTTTTTCGCAACTCAAGGCATATCGATTGCGCGCGACCGCATCTGTCCATCCACATTCTATCCTCGCCTATCGTTGGTTACGAATCTCGGGCGAGATTCCCTTAAGGGGGGAGGGTTTGTCAAAGCCCTAGTTTCAAAAATTCTGGGAAATCCGGAGTATCCGGATTAAACATCCAGAATGTCCGGATAAATTGTCCGGAGTATCCGGATTAGCTCGCCCGAACACCTAAACCTGGAGTATCCGGACTAATTGTCCGGAGTGTCCGGTTAATCCTATCAAGACCCCAACCCGGAGTTTCCGGGTTGAATGTCCGGAGAGTCCGAACCTTGCTTGACTTGGGTATAAAAAATCCCATTTCGTGGCTCTTCACTCACCCCATTTTCACACTTGTGCTCTCCACCTCTCCCGTGCATCTCCTCCACCCCAACCTCGTCTCCGGTGAGCTCCCCACTCCGGCGACCTCCCGTGCTCCTCCCGGCGACTCCTCCACCCCTGTCCTCAAGATCCTCTTCAAGCCGGGCGTCCTCTTCGCTCAACCCGGCTTCCCTCCATCCCGTTCATCCCCTTTAAGGTGGGACCTCTTCTTGGAGTCCATTCGAGGTTCTTGGGCTCTAGGGCGTCCATAGGGTTTGATTTGGGGCTTGGTCTTGTAGATTTGAGGTTTAGGGTTAACTTGGGAATGTTAGGGTTTTTGGTGGGTGGTTGGACTTTTGGGATGGTTTAGGCAATGTTGGATGTTAGGGTTGTAGATCGGGGTTAGATGATGCCATTCTAAGCGTCGGATTGAGTTTTGGCCATGAGCTACCCAAATGTGCCTCGTTTCGTCGTGGTTTGGGTTAGCTTGGAGCTACTCCGGCTTAGCCGCTTGTAGGAAAGTTGTAGATCGGGTTCTCGCGGGGTCGTAGAGCTTGGCGGCACTTCGATCCATCATGTTAGTTGGGCGAAATGCACCATGTCCGGAGTGTCCGAACAAATGGTCCGGACTGTCCGAGTTATCCGGACTATCCGGACTGTCCGGGTTTACCTGGTCTGTTCGGTGGCGTTTGCAATTGTGTTTCATTTCATTTGCATTGCATGCATCTTATTCGTGCATTATATCCGTGCGGAGAACGAGACCGCGGTGACTGACGTGACCGTGGTTGAGGGGATTGCCGACGAGCAACTTGTCGTCGATTCGCAAACAGAAGCACAAGGCAAGCACCTAAGCATATTCAACCCTAGTTGTAATTCTATTTTTGTGAATGAATTGCTTTTTGGATGTTTAAGTATGCATTAGGAGTTTAATTGTGGGAATGGTACTTGTCAGACCCGAATTTGCAAATCCGGACCCTCTGTGTATTCAGCACTAGTCCAGGAATGCGCTAGTGTACATAGTCTCAACATTGGTAAATATCACAATCATACTCGGCGAAATAATAAGGTACCTTAATTAGTTAACCAAGCTGGTTGCTCGACCTTAAGGTCAAGTTACAAACATACGCCACGCAGGGCGGAAACTTATTAAAAGAGAAATAACTGCAGCGGAAAATAAGATAACTTCGTGGCGCCATCCAGTATACCACAGGCAACTGACTGGGCTCGCTCCCTAGTTAGACGGTTCCTCTTGGAGTTCCTCCTCCGAAGCTGGTGTAGACTCTTCTTCAACTAGTGTTGTATTGTGGCAAGGGTGAGTACTTGGTACTCAGCAAGTCATGCTGTAATGCAACTAATATACTACATGCATGGCTTAGTACAAAGGAATAGCTCAGGGTATAATTGCAGTAAAACAACGTTTGACAAGTAACATAAGTAGATTCGAAAGCAGTAGAAACAAGTTTAAGATCAATAACTTTTCCAGGAGTTAAATAAACAACTTTCCCAATCCTAATCCACATTTCCATCATCATCATTATTAACCAAACCAAACCTTTCAAGTCCAAGTTATTTTCAAGAAAGTCTAACCCTTGAATGTAATTCCCGAGCGCTGTCCAATGCCGCGGACACGGCTATTCGCAGAGCTTTTACACGCTGCAGAGGTTATGCACTTTACCCCCAAGATAAAGTCAAACACCACAACGGCGAGTGTCCGTAACAAAGTCTTTCTTAATCTTCTAACAAAGACAAGTGGTCCTCCGGTGATTGCACACTAACCCTTCCCTTAGCGAAGGCGAAGTTTAGGCCAATCCACCGTTAGATGGGTACTGTCGCAAAGACTCAGACGCCTCCCGCACAACTACACAAAAGGTATAGTTGACACCCCGAGGTCCCATAGGTACATTATTAGCAGCTTAATAAACTAGGTCCATCCCATTACAGACGTGTGGTTGCACGTTTGACTCAGTTCAAAGGCTTGCAAGGTTAAGTCCTTAGGGTGACCAGGGCAAGACTACCCGAAGAACCAAATCAACGCTCCAAAGGCTAACCGGCCCAACCGATCATTCTTGCCACATGACCCGGTCGAAAGCTATTTATCAAACCCCCAGTTGTTTACCATGCACCACGTGCCATCAATATCATCATCAATAACACATGACACTTCTCAAAACAGGTTCCATATCTCATTAAGTCAATATTATCATGTAATTGTCAAAAACATGTTACGTGGCAAGGCTAAGCATACTACATCGGTCTAATTACCCATGTTGGCAATTTAATAATGTCCAACTAATAATTCACAACTAGGGTGACAAGGGGTCATGGCACATAGATAATAATCAAGGTGTCATAATGCAAAATTGGCATTTAACTAATTTCCCCAAACTTAATCAAAGCATTTGCTAATTAAACTAGCATGCTATAAATTGAATTAAAATAATTTTAAAATGGGAACAACATGGTCAAAGCACAACTTGCCTTCAAAGAGTACTTGTTCTTGGTCTTGAGCTGGCTCCTGGGTCAACACTTCACCTTCGAAGCCCTAGGGTACTTCAACGTCTACTCGTAAAGCGTGCAAATAGCAATAAATAAATAAAAAGTAGACAAAAAGTGTCTAAACATCCTAATGAAGTCCATAAACAAAGAGAGCATAATTTTATGAATTTTTAGTAATTTGAATCGGCAAAATCGGAGTTAAAATGTAAAAGTTACAAGCGTTTAAAGTTTAAATAATTAATTAAATAATATTATAGTTAAAAAACTTTGGTCCAAAAATTAAATAAAATCCACTAATAGGTAGATATCAATTTTATGAAAATTTAGAAATTTGAATCACTCAAATCGGAGTTAAATTGCAAAAGTTATAAGCGTTTGAAGTTTCAAAATTCAAATAAATCAATAATCCGAATTAATCCATTTATTTTTATACTGAAAAATTGAATAATGACGTCAGCATGACGTCAGCGTGGATTTTGATTTTCCACCGAATTATTTTTCTATTGAAAAATCGATTTATAGCGTCAGCCGGTCCATGGACGTGGTCCACGGTTCGGCTTGGGTCCACCGTGGACCCGGTCCACGAGTACATGTCTTACTGACATGTGGGCCCCATCGGATCTGGATCGGATGGTGGAGAGAGCTCGAGCGATGGCGATGGTGTGCGGCGGAGCTGGTTCACTCGAGACGGGGGCGATGACGCGCCCGACGGCGTTTGGGCGCGATTCCGGCGAGGTGAAAGGTACCCTCCGACGCAGCTTGTCCTTGCGGTTCCGGATCTGGTGTGATGCCCTAGGTCTGAGAGCGATCCTAGTTCTTTTCCGTCGTGGTTGTTTCGAAAAGAGAGAAGTTTGGTCGGGACTTGATTAACTAAAGTTCATGCGACGCTTTAATATTTTTTTTGGAGCGTCGGGCCAGAATCAGTGGGCCGAGGCCGGGATTTCCCTCCCCACCTCTCCCTCCCCCTTCCCCTAAGTGGGCCGGCCCACTAGCCAAGGGGGGCGCCACCTGTCGGGACCCCGAATTTGCAAATCCGGACCCTCTGTGTATTCAAAGACTAGTCCAGAACGCGCTTAGTGCACACAGCCTTAACATCGGTAAATATCACAATCATACCATTCGATATTATCAAAGTACTTTATTTAAATAACCAATCGGTCACTTGACCTTATGGTCAAGTTACAAATGTATGCCTCATAAAGGCGAAACTTATTCAGAGAAAAATAATAGCAATGAAAATCAAATAGCTTCGTGGCGCCATCCAAAGTATACCACAGGCAATCGACCGGGCTCGCTTCCCTAAGTAGACGGATCCTCTTGGAGTTCCTCCTCCAAAGCCGGTGCGATCTCTTCTTCAAGCGATATTGTGTTGAGGCAAGGGTGAGTACTTGGTACTCAAGAAGTCATGCACCTGAGAATGCAAGCTAATATACTATATGCATGGCTTGGTACAAAGGAATAGCTCAAGGTATATTTGCAAAGAAACAGCATTTGACAAGTAATATAAGTAGATTCAAAGCAGCAGAAATAAGTAAAACATAAATAACTTTTCAAGAAGTTTAATAAACTTTTCCCCTCCTAAACCACATTTCCATCATCTTCATTATTAAACCAACCCAACTTTCCAAATCCAAGTTATTTTTGAGAAAATCTAACCCTTGATTGTAATTCCCGAGCGATGTCCAATACCGCGGACACGGCTATTCGAATAGATTCTATACTCTGCAGAGGTTATGCACTTTACCCACAAGATACTGATCAAACACCACAAAGGCGAAGTTCCCATAACAAAGTCTTTGAAACCTCTAACAATACAAGTGGTCCTCCCGGTTATTGCGCAAGACTAACCCTTCCCTTCGCTAAGGCGAAGTCTAGGCCAATCAACCGTTAGATGGGTACTGCCTCACCAGACGCCCCCGCATAACTTACACAAAGGGTGTAGTTGACCTCCTGAGGTCCCACAGTGCGTTATTAGCAACTTAGTCAACTAGGTCCGTCCCATTACGGACATGTGGTTGCACGTTAGACCAGTTCAAAGGCTTGCAAGGTTAAGTCCTTAGGGTGACCAGGGCAAGACTACCCGAAGAACCAAATCAACATTCCCATCGCCACACCGGCCCACGATTACTCTTGCCACATGCCCTGGCCGAAATCGTTTATCAAACCCCGCTTGATTACCATGCACCACGTGCCATCAACATCACATGATACTTTTCCAAAACAGTTCAATATATCATTAAGTCAATATTAACATTTGATTATCCAAAATCATGTTATGAGCACGTAGTGTGTCTAAGCAAAGATACTACAACGGTCTATAACCCATGTTGGCAATTTAATAATGTCCAACTAGTAATCCACAACTAGGGTGACAAGGGGTCATGGCACATATTTAAATAATCAAGGTGTCATCTGACAAATTGGTATTTATCTAATCCCCATATTTAAATAGTATTTTCTAATTGAACTAGCATGCAATAAGCTAAATTAAAATAGGTTTCAAAATAGGATCAACATGGTCAAAGCACAACTTGCCTTCAAAAAGTACTTGTTCTTGGTCTTGAGTTGGATCTGAGTTAATACTTCTCCTTGAATCCTTCCCAGACTTCAACGTCTCACTCGTAAAGCGTGCAAATAGCAAATACACGAATAAACAATAGGCAAAAGTGTCCAAACATCCAAATAAAATCCATAAACAGAAAGAACATAATTTTATAAATTTTAGAAACTGGAATCGTCAAATTTGGAGTTAAGACGCTTAAAAGTTATGATTATTTAAAGTTTAAATAATCAATTAAATAATTTTGCAGAGAAAAACTTTAGTCCAAAAATTAAATAAAATTTATATTTAGGTAGATCTCATTTTTATACAAATTTAGAAATTTGAATCACTCAAATCGGAGTTGAAGCACTTAAAAGTTATAAGCGTTTGAAGTTTGAATCTAAATTTGAATCAATATTTCGAATTAATAAATCATTTTCTTTTTCGGAAATTAATTATTGGCGCCAGCATGGACACGTGTCATCCTGTGATTGGTCCCACGGTGACCTGCCGACGCCAGCACCGAACGGGTCCGTGATGACGCCAAGATGACGTCATCATGCCACGTGGCATGTCCTCGTGTCGCCACGTGTCTCGGTCCATGGATCGAGTCCGCGGTGACACCCGCCACGGCTCAGGTGAGATCGACAGGTGGGTCCTCGACACGCGGCCTCGCGTGTCGGCGTCTACACGCACGCTGCGTGACGGCGCTGACCGCGACGGTCAGGCTTCCCGACACGTGGTGCAATCTCGACCGTTGATTTGAAATTCAACGGCCGCGATTAGATCCAGGGTTAACACATTGAATCTACTCGATGATCGTGGGCCGTTCGATCTAGATCGGACGGTCCAGATCTAATCCTATAATAATCACTACTACGGCACGTGGCGATTGTGAACCGTTGGATCTTGATCCAACGGTCCAGATCTAATCAGGTTTGGAACACGTGAACTCACCTCAACCGCGACGATCAAGATCGGACGGGCGCACAGAGTTCGCGAGGGCGATGGCGACGTGGCGGAGCTGCAGCCACCGGAGACGGAGACGACGACGAGCCCGACGGCGCTCCGGGGTCGTTCCGGCGAAGTGGGTGGTCTCTTCGGTGCGCTCTCGGCGGACTCGGATCTGGGCTCCTTCGGCGGAAGAAGAAGGACGTCGGCGGAAAACGGCGCAAACCGCGGCGGTCACCTCCTCCAGCTACGGCGAGCTCGCACGGGCAAACGACAGCGGCTCAGGCGAGATGGCTCGGGGGAACGGGTGCGCAAGGATGAGGGCAACCTCGGGGCGTGACCAGGGCTTTAAATAGCCTCGGCGTTCGTGCCCGAGACGGAAACCTAATTCTACACGGCGGCGGGCGCGGCGGCGGAGTCCGGCTCGGACTCGGCGGAGACGACGACGCACAGCCGTCCACGTGGCACGATCAACGGCCACGATCGCGTGGGCGCGATCGGATCCGGGCCGGATACGGCTCGAACCGGTACGGCGGATCTCAGCCGTTGGATCTTGATCCAACGGTTGGGATCGATTAGGGTTTTGAGCTGGTTTGATCGAGTCACGTGGCTCGGTCGGACTTCGAGTCCGACTCGGGTTCCGACTTCGATCGGATGAACAAGATTAGACCCGAGTTGATTTTCCAGCGATTTAATATTCAAAATAATTCCCAATAATTCATTTAATTCATTAAAAATAGCAAAAGACTCGAGAAAAATTCCAAAAATTCGAAAATACTTTGGATCATTTTGGACTCAAATAAAATATTTCCAACAAAATTTTATTTGCAAAATTAAATTCTTTAATTATTTCAAAATGGAATAAATTCAAATAAATTCCAAATAAATCGAAATAAATTCGAGAAAATTCCAAAATTCACCAAAGTGCCAAATCACACATGAATTTAAGAAAAGCAAAATTTTGGGGTGTTACAAACCTCCCCCTTAATAGAATCTCGTCCCTAGATTCGTGGCTTACTAAAGGAATAGGTTTGGAAACTCTTTCTTCAAATCCTCTTCGGCTCCCAAGTCGCTTCGCTTTCTTCATGGTTGCTCCACTGAACTCTCTAAACGGGTTGACTTATTTACGGTCTCTCGATCCGTTGTGTCTAGAATCCTCACGGGATGTTCCTTATAAGTCAAATCCTCTTGCAACTCAATTGACTCTAGCGGTGTCTGCTCCTCAGAACTCGGAGACACTTCTTCAATCGGGACACATGGAATACGTCATGCACTCCTGCCAACGATGCGGCAACTCCGGTGATAAGCAACTTCGCCTCTGTGGCTCAAAACCTTAAATGGTCCAACATAACGGGTGCGAAGTTTCCCTTTGGCATGGAACCTCTTAACTCCCGAGAGGCGTAACTCGAGGTATACAAAGTCTTCCTCGTTCAAAACTCAAGTCTCGGCGACGATTGTCAAGATAACTCTTTTGTCGTGATTGGGCTATCTTCAACCTTTCCCTAATCATGGCGACCGTTTCTTGACCTCTTGAAGAATATCAGGCCCAAACACACGGCGCTCGCCGGTCTCATTCCAATTCAATGGCGTCCGACAGGGTCGACCATACAGTGCCTCAAAAGGTGACATCTGTAAACTAGCCTGATAACTATTGTTGTAACTGAACTCGGCATACGGTAAACTCTTATCCCAAGAAGTAGCATAAGCTCATGCACAAGCTCTCAACATATCCTCCAGAATCTGGTTGACTCTTTCGGTCTGTCCGTCCGTCTGTGGATGATAAGCTGTACTGAAGTTCAAACGGGTTCCCATGGCTTCATGCAACTTATTCCAGAACCTTGAGGTAAATTGGGTTCCTCTGTCCGATACTGTGATGCCCTAGAATTTGAGAGCGATCCTAGGGTTTTCTTTCTTGGTTGTTCCGGAAAGAAAGAGGGTTTTGTCGGGGAATGAAATAATTGAAGATTATGCGGCAATTTAATATTAAAAATTGGAGTTTTGGGCTAGTTTCCGCTGGGCTGAGGCAACCTGGGCCTGGGCCGGGAATTCCTTTTTCCCCCTCTCCTCCCCATGCCTTGGTGGGCCGGCCCACCTCCCCCTTTAAGTGGCGCCTCCCCCAAACCCTAAGGCGCCTCCTTCCTCCCCTAGCAGCCGCTTTGCCCTCCTCTTCCACCCCAGCGTGGTGGCGAAAGATACACCGCGCAACGTGAAGGAGCAAACGAGAAGGGGATCCGTGGGGGCCAGGAGGATGAACAGATTTCCGTTACGGGGGATCGTCGCGGCGTTCTTCGTGGGTTCGCAAGGGAGAACTCAGGGTAAAATTCCCAATCTTTTACCCTGTTCTACCTAGGGATTAGGAGTGTATTAGATCTAGTGGTGAGTGGTTTGGATGGATCTTGATGGGGGAGAAGGGTAGATGTTCACGTGGTGCTGTTTTTGGAAGGGAAGATTGTGCAGCGCGGATTGTTTCGCGTTTTACGTGGCATAGATGATTTTTCCTGCAAAAACCTATAACTAGAAAGTTGTAGATAACGTCGAGACCTAGCTTCTGTAATTTTTTCAGAATTTTTGGGGCGTCGGTCTGAGAGTTATCTCTGTTGGAAGATGACGAACAGAATCTGAACAGATTTCGTCCACTGTGTTGGACGGTTGTTTAGGCATATTTAACAGTGGAATTGAAATTTGTCACCTTCATGAAAGTTGTAGATCTCGTCAATATATAGCTACTGTAATTTTTTTGTATTTTTATGAACAGTAGAAAAAAAGATACGAAATTGGGAAGAGAGGGTGCTGCTGTTCGATTCGGACAGATCGGGGTTTTTGGCGTTTAAATGGGAACGGGGAGTAGGAAGCGTGTGTTTGAATTGTGTGATAAATTGTGATGTCGCTATGTACTGAAATAATGTTTGTTCAGGTGGTGCCACTGCTGGGCGTAACTAGGTTCATCGTCCACGTCGGTAAAGGCAAGTGGAAGTAGTTGTATTGTTAAGCTATACATTGTTGTTTGCTTCGCCTTCATTATAAACTCCAATTACAGCAATCATACATGGTTTAATCACTTGCTTTGAGGTAAGGTGAAGAAGGATGTTGTTTACCGGATGAATTGTCTAAACATTTCATCTCTATGATATTTGTTTTCTATCCATGCTATATGATGATATGCAAACATGTGGACTCAGTGGGAGGAGTTATGAATGAATTCATGCATGAAGCATTAATCGCATAATCATGCATTGGAAGTTTGTCGACGCTTAGCGTGGCGCGATCAAGACCAGTACAACACCGTGTGTTCTGAGAAAGGGCACGGTGAGGAGGAACATGGCATAAGCATGTGCATCAATCATATGCATTTCTTGAAGTGGTGTGGACTCTTTGATGTGGTATTGTATATGAGGAATGTGGAATGATAGAAATATGGTGGATGTTTTATTTGTATAAGTTGTTCCTCTTGCTGAGATTACCCAATCTCACTACTATCTGTTTTGATTTTTTCAGTAGCGACGTGAGTCGTAAGCATGAAGGGTGGGCTAGCAACACAATAAATTTTCTGTTGTCATCACGACACACATGATCTAGTGTTTTAAATAATTCATTAGTTGGATGCAATTTTATTTCATTTAGACCTTTTGTTGTCCCTTCATAGATGTGTTTTATTTATGGTTAATACCTGGTTGAATTAGACTCGTTGTCTCTAGTTTTGATGTCGTGATATTATTCCTATTCGAATTGCTTCCGTACTATCTGTTTTAGGGAAATCTTTGTCGATCTGTTCTTGTACAACAGTTTAGATTTATGGGGTGTTACAGTTGGTATCAGAGCGGGCTGTAGGTCCTTGGAATGTGTATTTTTAGTGTCATACTATAGGATACAACTAAAATGTGATGTGGAATAACTTAGAAACATGGCCTAGGTTTTAACTAAAATTTTGTCATATGATAGCAACATTAAAACTTGTGTAAGTGGAATCACTAATTTAAAATCTGACACACATGGATGCACAGTAGGAAAGGGTATGGGTACCGTTGCTTTCCGTTTAAATATTGTATCTAAGCTTTGATGTTGAATGCTACTTTTGATGTTGTATAATGCTATATTTATGATGGATTTGATTGAGTTGCTTCATTTGTGAGGAAGTGGGGTTGTGTTGCCGAAGTGTTTCGGTCACCTCTTTTTGTTCATAGTAAGGGTGTGGTTTGATGGTGTGGCCAGTTAACGCCATCACCGAAGAATTATTAACTCCTGTAGGAGGAGTGCTTACCCTTTCTGTCGTGGATCGGGTAGTTGCCTGGAGTCAAATAGAAGAGATTGGTGGTAGATTCCTTCGGATGTTCTTTATCGTTCTGAAGGTCGGTCTTGATTGGTTTTCTTGGTTTTAGTTGATTGAAATCAGAAGAAAAGTGTTTGGAATTTGGATTTTCGCGGAGTGTTGCTTCGGTGTTTCTTGGTTTTGTCTTCTTTGGGTGAAGACAAAGAAGGGGAGTTTTGTGTTGTGCGTCTTTGGTCGCCTTTTTGACTTTGACACCTGTTTAGTTGGTTGCCTTGCAAAGAAAGGTATAGCTTTTGGTTCTTGTGTGTATTGCTCTGAGTTTAAAAGAAGTTATTGAAGCGTGTGTAAAAAGTTAAGTTGTGTCGATTTATGTTTTGTGCCTTTGTTCAGTAAAGGTTTACTTGATCGCTTGGTTCCCTCCGGTGGGAGTCTTTAAGATTGAAATGTGTTTTGGAGTCATGTCCTATTGCAAATTTGAGAGTCAAGCTTCTTTGTGAGTTTTGGTTGAGTATTAAAAGAAAAAAAATGCTGCAAATAAAGTAAGTATTCGTTTGATCAAATTACTTGTTAAAAGTGGAAATTGTTGTTTAGCATGTTATGTAGTATGTAACAATGTGGTTTATAGAAATGATGTACTCCTTAGTTAATTTGCGAGTTGAATCAATTAAGTGTAATTGTTACCTTTAGCTTAAGATTAAATGAACCTCTAGTGATGTAGAGTACCCCGTAGTGGGGATGATTAAATGTGTTAATGTACATGCTTATAATCTGTTGCTTTGCTTTAAAAGTGCTTATGACCCCCGATAATGTTTAAGGTTTTAAACCCTGATGCATGGTTAGAACATTAAGATGAGGTAGATCATGGTTATTGTTAAAGAAACTTTCTTTGGTTGTTTAAAGATGTTCTAATCTAACGGATTAATAGAGAAAATTTAATCGTGTTGACTAGCGACTTTAATTTGGAAGTTGATTAGAATTGCTATTTACGTTGTTGCAACCTACTAGTATGTTGTGTGGTGGTAATTTTGTTATCACCTATGTATAGGGTAGCCAAAAGTAATGTTGATGGTTGATGTTTATGCCCATTTGTTGTTATTGATGACTTGGTAGGGTTGCTAATTGTTGGAAACCATTATTCCAATAGAGAAAAGTGTAAAACTGTGGAATTATGTCGAGTTCATGTTGTGATGGGATGAACATTGGATAACAATCATGATGCAAGATTTTAACCTTAATGAATGCATGTCTTAGAATCCTGTTATTTAATTTTATCTTGTAGAGATAATACTTATTGGTTGAAGTCATTTTATTGATTGAACAAGTTTTAATTGTCAAGATGTTGATGTATGGATGGTATAAAATTGATACGTTGATCATGCTTAAGTATATGTTGAAGTACTATGTTTGAAATATAGAATACATTGATATATGATGTGTTGTCTGTGGGGATCATGATGAGGTAGTATAGAATGGAAGACGTTTTGTTAATCATCATAAACTGTATTTATAAATGTTGGGAAAGGTAACTAGAGAAAGAATTGGTTATGTAGCTTTTGGTTGAATTATATTGAGGCTTCTCGATGAGTAAATAGTGTATATTGAATGCTTAAATGGTAAGTATAGTGGAATACTAGATATGGTGGCTTTCATCCTGAGCCTGTGTCTAAAACCTTTTGGACTGGTTTGGTTGGTTGCTATTTTGGTTGAATACTTTTTGTCGAAGTGTTTCTTACTGTTGTGTTTGAGTTTCCTAAAACTCGTAGTGATTAATGCCAACCTTTGGATTTGGCTAACTTGTTTAGTTTGCACTATGAGTATGGATTTACACCCAAAAGTCTTTGAGTGGATCGCGCCTTCCTTCGTCAAGACCGAATTATCTTTGGAATTAATTTTAAAGGAAGCAGATGGACATAGTGGGTTGTGTTGGAAATTCTTGAGATTTAATTTGTAACTCTTTTTGACTAGAGTTGGATTTATTTGCATGATGTGTGTGACGCTTTGTAGTGCTTCAAAAGGTGGATTATATGAGTGTTTCATAAGTGAATTTGGTTAGTGAAGAGTTCTCTTTTGGGAATGAATTTCCCTTTCTTTCGAGAAAAAAATTGTGGCGGTTGTTTGTGCAGATGTTTGACTTTGGAGTCGATGTTCTTTTCCAAAATATTGATTTTGGTTAAAATGCGATGTTTTGCAAGTTTAGCTTTCTATCATTGGTGGGTTTTGATATGATGTGGTGCCTTCATCGTTAACTATGCTGACGACCTAGTTTATATTAATTAGCGCACTCCTCGGTGTTATTCGAGTTTTATTCATGTGTTAAATAGGAAAAAGTCTTCTTGTAAATGATTATTCTATAGTTTTGTTACATGATGAATGACTGGTGAAAAGTAAACATGACATTGTCTATAGATGTTAAATGATAAAAGAGTCGTTGAGTCAGGTCGGTGAGAAAGTCATATATGTATATATGACTAATCCGGAGTGCTCTTTGAAAGCTGCATTCATGTCCTTAATCGAGATGTCAATTGCCTTCTAGTACGTGAAGTAAGAACGAATATATTATGATATGTTGGTTGTGGTGTAAGAGATATGAGCTTTCTTTGCATTTGACTTAGGAAAAATAAAATAAAATGAGTACTCTTGGGTTGTTGCCGAATTTTTTCCAAAGTGGCTTTTAGCGCTTTGGAGTTCAAGTTGTTGGATGTGAATCATTTGGGGATCATGGGTCTTGGTTGAGCTTCCTCAATGATTCTACCCTTGGTTCTCGATTCTTTGAAAGGAAGAATGCGAGGCTAAACCTTCTAAGAAAGAGGAATTTAGTGTGGGTTGGTAATGACATAAGATATTAGATGTTGCTAGTAGATGATCGTAAACAGCTTTAAAAGTGAAGAGTAAAGGAAGGTTGTGTATGACTCAATCCAAACCTTCTTGGAGAATTGGGTCATTGATGTGTACCTAGGTGGGGCTGTTTAAATTATTAGTGGACCACTTGGTGGTTGCTAGTAATTGTTTTTCCTTTTCAGAGTGTATTGGACCTTTACAGCCGAGGTTGAGCGAGGTTGTGTCAACCATAGCGATTTTGTTCTATTGTTACTATCTCTTGCGGGTTAAAGGACCCTGGTTGTAAAGTAGGCCTTTCCTTTTGGTGGTAGTGTTGGGTATTGGTTTTTGTTGAAGATCAATTTTTTTCAAGGTTCTAACCTCGTTTGTTCAAATAGTGGTGGTCTTGGAGTGTATGTCTCACCTGGTTTGTCGTCGCCTTGAATACGGCGAACCACAGTAGAGGGTTGTGGTGTGAAAACACGTTTGTGCGTGGGAGATGAAGAGGGTTCTAGAGACTGCACTGCTTTTCTTACGGAGAGTGGTTGGAATAAGGAGTGCGAGACCGCTTTTCTTTCATGGTCTATTTGGGAATTGAAGGGAAGGTGGAACCATGAGAGGTTGCACTCTGTTGAGCTAAATCAACATTTTCTCGCTAGTGTTGGTTTTGAGAACTCGCTTGTCGTTTATTCCGATTTGAGTCTTTGTGTGAATGTTTTGTGTTGCAAAGAAGTCTTTTGTCCCTTAGGGACTTTGTTGTTGATTTTGGTGTGTCTTAGATTCGGGACTAATCCTTTTAAGGTGGGGAGATTGTGATGCCCTAGAATTTGAGAGCGATCCTAGGTTTTCTTTCTTGGTTGTTAGGAAAGAAAGAGGGTTTTGTCGGGAATGAAATAATTGAAGATTATGCGGCAATTTAATATTAAAAATTGGAGTTTTGGGCTAGTTTCCGCTGGGCTGAGGCAACTGGGCCTGGGCCGGAATTCCTTTTCCCTCTCCTCCCCATGCCTTGGTGGGCGGCCCACCTCCCCTTTAAGTGGCGCCCCTCCCCCCAAACCCTAAGGCGCCTCCCTTCCTCCCCCCTAGCAGCCGCACCCCCTCCTCTTCCTCCCCTGCGTGGTGGCTCAAGATCCACCGCGAAACGGTAAGGAGAAAACGAGAAGAGGATCCGTGGAGGCGAGGAGGATGAACAGATTTCCGTTACGGGGATCGTCGCGCGTTCTTCGTGGGTTCGCAAGGGAGAACTCAGGGTAAAATTCCCAATCTTTTACCCCTGTTCTACCTAGGGATTAGGAGTGTATTAGATCTAGTGGTGAGTGGTTTGGATGGATCTTGATGGGGGAGAAGGGTAGATGTTCACGTGGTGCTGTTTTTGGAAGGGAAGATTGTGCAGCGCGGATTGTTTCGCGTTTTACGTGGCATAGATGATTTTTCCTGCAAAAACCTATAACTAGAAAGTTGTAGATAACGTCGAGACCTAGCTTCTGTAATTTTTTCAGAATTTTTGGGGTGTCGGTCTGAGAGTTATCTCTGTTGGAAGATGACGAACAGAATCTGGAAACAGATTTCGTCCACTGTGTTGGACGGTTGTTTAGGCATATTTAACAGTGGAATTGAAATTTGTCACCTTCATGAAAGTTGTAGATCTCGTCAATATATAGCTACTGTAATTTTTTTGTATTTTTATGAACAGTAGAAAAAAAGATACGAAATTGGGAAGAGAGGGTGCTGCTGTTCGATTCGGACAGATCGGGGTTTTTGGCGTTTAAATGGGAACGGGGAGTAGGAAGCGTGTGTTTGAATTGTGTGATAAATTGTGATGTCGCTATGTACTGAAATAATGTTTGTTCAGGTGGTGCCACTGCTGGGCGTAACTAGGTTCATCGTCCACGTCGGTAAAGGCAAGTGGAAGTAGTTGTATTGTTAAGCTATACATTGTTGTTTGCTTCGCCTTCATTATAAACTCCAATTACAGCAATCATACATGGTTTAATCACTTGCTTTGAGGTAAGGTGAAGAAGGATGTTGTTTACCGGATGAATTGTCTAAACATTTCATCTCTATGATATTTGTTTTCTATCCATGCTATATGATGATATGCAAACATGTGGACTCGATGGGAGGAGTTATGAATGAATTCATGCATGAAGCATTAATCGCATAATCATGCATTGGAAGTTTGTCGACGCCAGCGGCGCGATCGCAGTACAACACCGTGTGTTCCCGAGAAAGGGCACGGTGAGGAGGAACATGGCATAAGCATGTGCATCAATCATATGCATTTCTTGAAGTGGTGTGGACTCTTTGATGTGGTATTGTATATGAGGAATGTGGACTCTTTGATGTGGTATTGTATATGAGGAATGTGGAATGATAGATATATGGTGGATGTTTTATTTGTATTAGTTGTTCCGCTTGCTGAGATTACCCAATCTCACTACTTGCTGTTTTGATGTTTTCAGGTAGCGCACGTGAGTCGTAAGCATGAAGGGTGGGCTAGCAACACAATAAATTTTCTGTTGTCATCACGACACACATGATCTAGTGTTTTAAATAATTCATTAGTTGGATGCAATTTTATTTCATTTAGACCTTTTGTTGTCCCTTCATAGATGTGTTTTATTTATGGTTAATACCTGGTTGAATTAGACTCGTTGTCTCTAGTTTTGATGTCGTGATATTATTCCTATTCGAATTGCTTCCGTACTATCCTGTTTTAGGGGAAATGCTGTCGATCTGTTCTTGTACAACAGTTTAGATTTATGGGGTGTTACAGATACAATCCTCTTTGGCACTCCGTACAAACAGACAATCCTGATCATGTACAATTCTGCTAATTTATCTCCCGAGTAAGTGGTCTTCACGGGGATAAAATGGGCTACTTTAGTCAAGCGATCCACTATAACCCATATGGAGTCATAACCTCCTTGAGTCTTCGACAAACCGGTAATGAAATCCATTCCGATTTCCTCCCACTTCCACTCAGGTATTTTCAGCGGTTGTAGCAATCCTGCTGGTCTCTGATGCATTGCCTTGACTCTCTGGCATACGTCGCACAATGCAACATGCTCGGCAACTTCACGTTTCATACTCGGCCACCAGAATCTCTCCTTCAGATCCTGATACATCTTGGCGCTTCCAGGATGAATTGAGTACTTAGAGTCATGGGCTTCTTCCAGAATCAGTTGCTTTAACTCCTTTTTGTTAGGCACACAAATGCGATCCTTCATCCACAACGTGCCTTGCTCATCCAACTTGAAGTCCTCTCGCCTTGCCTTCCTCCTTGATGGACTTAATCCTGCTGGATCTTGTCATCATCCTTCTGTCCTTCTCGGATCGATCCTCTAGGGTAGGCTTTACTTCTAATGCGGCCAAGAATCCCCTAGGTACTACCTCAATCTTCATTTTCCGAAAATCCTCACATAACTCATCCCGACTTGTGGCTAGCAACGTACTCACGGTGATGGCTTTTCCGACTCAGGGCATCGGCTACTACGTTGGCCTTCCCGGATGGTAATGGATCCCAACATTATAGTCCTTGATCAACTCTAACCATCTCCTCCGCCTCATATTCAGATCCGATCGGGTGAATATGTACTTAAGGTTCTTATGATCCGTATATACTTCACATCTGCTTTCCGATCGAGATAGTGACGCCATATCTTCAAGGCATGCACTACGGCAGCTAACTCTAGGTCATGTGTCGGATAATTTTCCTCATGCGGCCTCAATCGCCTTGATGCATAAGCGGCGACCTTTCCATTCTCGTGACAAAGACACATCCAAGTCCTTGGCGCGATGCGTCACAATAAATATCGAAGCTTTGAGCAACATCGGTAGAACTAACACCTGCTGATGTCAATCGCTTCTTCACTCTGAAATCCTTTCTCACATTCCGCGTCCATGCAAACTTCTTTTCCTTCTTCAAATAGCTATGTAAGAGGTTTCGCAATTGTCGAGAAGCCTTCGATGAAACGGCGGTAGTATCCTGCCATTCCAAGGAAACTCCGAATCTGGGTCACGCCTTCTTTGCTCCCAATGTAACACGGCTTCTACTTTGCTTGGATCTACTGGCGACTCCTTCATGCGGTCATTACATGTCCAAGAAACTCCACCTTGTCCTTCCAAAAATCACACTTGAACTTGGCGAAAAGTTGCTTTGTTCCTCGCCTTTTCCAAAACTCGCCTTAAGTGTTCGGCATGTTCATCCTCTGTCTTGGAGTAGATTAGGATATCGTCTATGAACACGACGACAAACTTGTCCAAATATTCCATGAACACCTTATTCATCATATTCATGAAATAAGTGGCGCATTCGTCAGCCCAAAGGACATAATCAGAACTCGTAATGTCCATATCTTGACGAGAATGCGATCTTGAATATCTTACGATCGGATCTTCAATCGATGGTATCCCGATCTAAGATCAATCTTGGAGAAGACTCGGCTCCTCTTAACCGATCAAACAAATCATCAATCCTGGGTAGCGGATACTTATTCTTCACGGTGACTTCATTGAGTGCACGGTAGTCAATGCACATCCTGAAACTCCGTCCTTCTTCTTGACAAACAAAACTGGTGCTCCCCACTACGACGAACTCGGCCTCGATAAATCCTTTCTCCATTAACTCTTCTATTTGTTTCTTCATTTCTACCAACTCCTCGGTGGACATCCGATAGGGTCTCTTTGCTATCGGTGCTTGTACCGGTACAAGCTCTATCACAAACTCTATGTCCCTGTTTGGCGGCATACTGTAGATCTTCGGGAAAAACATCGGGTACTCATTCACTCTTGGGACATCCTCTATCCGATTGCCTTGGTACTGTTAACCATCAACTGTCCATCTCTAAGCTGCAGTGGCTTGAAATTCTACTTTCTTCCCACACGGGCTCTCAATCGAGATAGTCCTCCGTCCACAATCCAATACGGCCTTGTGCTTGGATAACCAATCCATTCCCAATATGACGTCTAAGGTCCGGGTCTCCAAAATTATAAGGTTTGCTAGGAACTCAATTCCATCTATTAGTATTCTCACCGGAACATCCTACTTTCGCTCGGAGTTCGGAACTGTGGGTTTGAACTAAAAGCATGCACTTAAGTTTTGCAATCCTCAAATCATTTCTAGTAGCAAAGCCTTGCGAAACAAGCGAATCTGAAGCTCGAGTCAAACAAAGCTGTGCAGTCTTGAGTTAACAAGTAACTTACCCAAAGTCTGACGTCCGTAGCATTCTCGCAGGGCGTCTGCGGTGACATGGTTGACTCGGCCTCTCACCACGGCCTGCAGGGTGTGGCTCCTGGTCTTTGGCGTCCTAGCTGGGGTGGTTCCTAGGTTGAAGCGAACTGGGTCACTCCTGCTGTCTTCTTTGGACAAGCTGTTGGCAAAGTGTCTGGCTCGTTGCGGTTGTAGCAGCGTCTCACTGTTCCTTGCCGTTGCCTCGGAGTAGTGTTTCTAGCGGGGCCGGGTGCAGTAGTTCGATTGGCAGGTCTTGGTGCCGAGGATGGTGTCCTTGTTGCATTCTCGTGGTTGGAATCTAAAGAATTGATTTGGTGCAACTCTCAGCGCCATATGCGTTCCTGGCGTGATCCTTCTTTGTTGCATCCTGCGCTTCTGTTCTCATCCAGTTCCTTGCGCTTGTCCTCAAGAATAAGCGCCTTATTCACCAACTCTTGGAAATCTGGAAAGGTGTGGGTGATCAATCCTACTTGCAATCTGAGTTAAGTCCCTTCATAAAACGAGACTGCCTGGATTTATCTATCGCTACATCCTCGGTGCGTAGCGTGCTAGCCGTGTGTGAACTTGTTGAGGTAGTCGAAACCCTTTGGCTGATTACCTTGCTTGATGCTCTGAACTCCTCCTTCTTAAGGTCCATAATTCCTTGAGGCACGTGATGATCTTGTCAGGAATGCAATGGTATGAACTCTTCCCAAGTGATATCTTGGGGTTCTCTTGCGTGGCACGAAGTTCTCCCACCATTCGCAATGTTCCTTCCAGGTGATGAGAAGCGTGAGTACCTTCTCATTTCCTATGCATTGAGCTATGTGTAGCTTCCTCTCGATTGATCTTAACCAATCATCGGCCTCCAATGGATTGGCATTCCCAGAGAAAGTGGGTGGGTGAGTTCTCATGAACTCGGCGGCCTTGTATTCGGCGTGGTCACTGATTAACTTGATTAGCAGTGGCCTGAGCAAAGGACGTGCTGCATTTGTTGCATCATAGCATGCATTAATCGAGTCCGGGAAGCAAGAAAAGCTCGAAATTCTGCATATCCAAAGGCGGTCTTTGGTGCTCCATCATTGGGGTTTTCTGGCGAGAACCACTCCCATTGCTTCCAAAGTTTCCACGGGTATTCACCATCTGTTGATTTGCTCTAGGTTTAGAGATGAGAGGGAAACAAGAATAGACAAGTAGTATGGAACTTATGCGGGCGAAAGGTGTAGCCTTAAGGTCCAACTTTATTATTAGTAACTTGGTATGGCTGCTTACAATGCCTAAGGGCCTTGCAACACATCTGCACACTCAAAGAAACAAAGCAAATCCAAATCGAACTAACTCGAGTCTAACGCCTAAAGAGTGACTCTTTATTCTATGACGCGACTCGGCGAAGGAGCCTCACTATAGAACCTATGCTCACTCATCGAGAAAACCTCCACGGCTGGTACGGTGTCTTTGTGGCATAGGCGCGAAACTTGATCGCCATGTCCAAAGCAATCGTGTCCTCTATGGTAGTCGAAGAAGCGGTGTCCTCATCGAGATCGACTCCTCACGGATCTGGCTCGTGTAGCTAAATCTTGGCTGGAGTGCAGTCCGTACAAGGTCATCTCCAACTCGTCAATCCTTCGTAGAAGGTGTGCCACATACTCTTGAGCTTCCCGCCATCTGTTCTTCTCTGTCGTGATCTCCTTGCGGGCCTTCTGTAGCTCCTTACTTGTATTATCTAGTACATCCTCCTGGGCGACGACAAATCGTGCCAACTGTGTAACCGTGGCATCCTCATCCTGAATCGCCTTCGGGTCAAGAAGGTTATCGCTGCGCGGATGGTAACGGAACACCGTACTCTCCAATTCTCTGGCGTAGATACGGGTAATGTGCCGCATTGCTCGTCGTGATACTTCTTGGATACCCATCTGCATTGTAGACCTCCTGGCAGTGCAGTGTATCGGGCGATTGCCTGGGCCCTTTTTCCTAGCAGGTACCTCAATCTTTACGTCACAAGCCTTGATCAATCCCGCTTGTCTGATCACTTCTACTTGGTATTGGGGCTTCTCAAAATCTCCGAGAATTTGTAGCATATGCCAAAGTTCCGCGGCGTGACCAACTCCTAGATCAACGTAGTTGAACTCTTCCTCCATCTGTCACAAGAGTGCTTTACGTAAGAACTCGGAATTTTTAAATTGTGACAAGGTAAGGGAAAATTTCAGCAAGAGACAAGAAAAGAGAGAAGGGGATAAGTCGAGATGTCATTTCTTATCTTGACAAATTTTTAGCTTTAGAAAATAGGTTTTATCCTCACTACGACCATTCTAGCTTAGGGTTGAGCCTACAGTCAACCTGGCTCTGATACCACCTCTGTCGGGACCCCGAATTTGCAAATCCGGACCCTCTGTGTATTCAGCACTAGTCCAGGAACGCGCTAGTGCACACAGTCTTAACATCGGTAAATATCACAATCATACCATTCGATATTATCAAAGTACTTTATTTAAATAACCAAACTGGTCACTTGACCTTATGGTCAAGTTACAAATGTATGCCTCGCAAGGCGAAACTTATTCAGAGAAAAATAATAGCAGCGGAAAATCAAATAGCTTCGTGGCGCCATCCAGTATACCACAGGCAATCGACCGGGCTCGCTTCCCTAAGTAGAGCGGATCCTCTTGGAGTTCTTCCTCCAAAGTCGTGCGATCTCTTCTTCAACTGATATTGTGTTGAGGCAAGGGTGAGTACTTGGTACTCAAGCAAGTCATGCACAGAATGCAAGCTAATATACTATATGCATGGCTTGGTACAAAGGAATAGCTCAAGGTATATTTGCAAAGAAACAAAGATTTGACAAGTAATATAAGTAGATTCGAAGCGGCAGAAATAAGTAAAACATAAATAACTTTTCAAGAAGTTTAATAAACTTTTTCCCTCCTAAACCACATTTCCATCATCTTCATTATTAAACCAACCCAACTTTCCAAATCCAAGTTATTTTTGAGAAAATCTAACCCTTGATTGTAATTCGAGCGATGTCCAATACCATGGACACGGCTATTCGAATAGATTCTATACTCTGCAGAGGTTATGCACTTTACCCACAAGATACAGTCAAACACCACAAAGGCGAGTTCCCATAACAAAGTCTTTGAAACCTCTAACAATACAAGTGGTCCTCCCGGTTATTGCAAGCACTAACCCTTCCCTTCGCTAAGGCGAAGTCTAGGCCAATCAACCGTTAGATGGGTACTGCCTCGGCCAGACGCTCCCCGTACAACTTACACAAAGGGTGTAGTTGACCTCCTGAGGTCCCACAGTGCACGTTATTAGCAACTTAGTCAACTAGGTCCGTCCCATTCTGAGACATGTGGTTGCACGTTAGACCCAGTTCAAAGGCTTGCAAGGTTAAGTCCTTAGGGTGACCAGGGCAAGACTACGAAGAACCAAATCAACATTCCCATCGCCACAAGCGGCCCACTGATTACTCTTGCCACATGCCCTGGCCGAAAATCGTTTATCAAACCCCAGTTGATTACCATGCACCACGTGCCATCAACATCACATGATACTTTTCCAAAACAGGTTCAATATATCATTAAGTCAATATTAACATTTGATTATCCAAAATCATGTTATGAGCACGTAGCAGGTCTAAGCAGTATACTACAACGGTCTATAACCCATGTTGGCAATTTAATAATGTCCAACTAGTAATCCACAACTAGGGTGACAAGGGGTCATGGCACATATTTAAATAATCAAGGTGTCATACAGCAAATTGGTATTTATCTAATCCCCCATATTTAAATAGTATTTTCTAATTGAACTAGCATGCAATAAGCTAAATTAAAATAGGTTTCAAAATAGGATCAACATGGTCAAAGCACAACTTGCCTTCAAAAAGTACTTGTTCTTGGTCTTGAGTTGGATCCTGAGTTAATACTTCTCCTTCGAATCCTTCCGGCACTTCAACGTCTACTCGTAAAGCGTGCAAATAGCAAATACACGAATAAACAATAGGCAAAAAGTGTCCAAACATCCAAATAAAATCCATAAACAGAAAGAACATAATTTTATAAATTTTTAGAAACTGGAATCGTCAAATTTGGAGTTAAGACGCAAAAGTTATGATTATTTAAAGTTTAAATAATCAATTAAATAATTTTGCAGAGAAAAACTTTAGTCCAAAAATTAAATAAAATTTATATTTAGGTAGATCTCATTTTTATACAAATTTAGAAATTTGAATCACTCAAATCGGAGTTGAAACGCAAAAGTTATAAGCGTTTGAAGTTTGAATCTAAATTTGAATCAATATTTCGAATTAATAAATCATATTCTTGTTCGGAAATTAATTATGCGTCGGCATGGACACGTGTCATCCTGTGATTGGTCCACGGTGACTCGCTGACGTCAGCACCGAACGGTTTCCGCTATGACGTCCGCAGGACGTCATCATGCCACGTGGCATGCCCCGGGTGCTGCCACGTGTCTCGGTCCATGGACTGAGTCCACGGTGACACCCGGCCTACGGCTCGGTGAGGCGGCAGTGGGTCCTCGACACGCGGGCCCGCGTGTCGATGTCCTACACTGCCAGCGTGGGCGTGACCGCCGCGGCAGTCGAGCTTCCCGACACGTGGCGCAATCTCGGCCGATTGATTTGAAATTCACCGGCCGCGATTAGATCCAGGGTTAACACATTGAATCTACTCGATGATCGTGGGCCGTTCGATCTAGATCGGACGGTCCAGATCTAATCCTATAATAATCACTACTACGGCACGTGGCGATTGTGAACCGTTGGATCTTGATCCAACGGTCCGCATCTAATCGGGTTTGGAACACGTGAACTCACCTCAACCGCACGATCAAGATCGGACGGCGCCTGAGTTCGCGAGGGCGATGGCGACGCGGCGAGCTGCAGCCACGGAGACGGAGACGACGGCGAGCCCGACGGCGCTCGGGTCGTTCGGCGAAGTGGGTGGTCTCTTGAGTGCGTCTCGGCGGGGACTCGGATCCGGCTCCTTCGGCGGAAGGCAGCGGACGTCGGCGAAAAGCGGCGCAAACGCGGCGGTCACCTCCTCCGGCTACGGCGAGCTCGCCGGGCAAACGGCAGCCGCTCGGCGAGATGGCTCGGGAACGGAGTGCGCAAGGATGAGGGCAACCTCGGGCGTGACCAGGGCTTTAAATAGCCTCGGCGTTCGTGCGAGGCGAAACCTAATTCTACGGCGTGGCGCGCGGCGGAGTCCGGCTTTCGGACTCGGCGGAGACGACGACGCCTGGCCGTCCCACGTGGCACGATCAGCGGCCACGATCGCGTGGCGCGATCGGATCCGGGCCGGATACGGCTCGGCCGTGCGGGCGGATCTCACCGTTGGATCTTGATCCAACGGTTGGGATCGATTAGGTTTTGAGCTGGTTTGATCGAGTCACGTGGCTCGGTCGGACTCGAGTCCGACTAGGTTCGACTTCGATCGGATGAAACGATACTAGACCCGAGTTGATTTTCCAGCGATTTAATATTCAAAATAATTCCCAATAATTCATTTAATTCATTAAAAATAGCAAAAGACTCAGAAAAATTCTGGAAAAATTCTGGAAAATACTTTGGATCATTTTGGACTCAAATAAAATATTTCCAACAAAATTTTATTTGCAAAATTAAATTCTTTAATTATTTCAAAATGGAATAAATTCAAATAAATTCCAAATAAATCCAAATAAATTCCAGAAAATTCCAAAAATTCACCAAAGTGCCAAATCACACATGAATTTAAGAAAAGCAAAATTTTGGGGTGTTACACCACCCCTTTTCCCCCTAACACTAGGCGTCTCCTCCATCTCACTCTCCCTCCTAGCAGCCACCTCTCCCTCCCCTTCCTTCCCCTACGTGGTGGCTCATGATCCGCCGCGAATCGCGAAGGAGAAGGCGAGGAGCGACTCCGTGGAGGCGTGGAGGACGAGCAGATCGCCGATTCGGGGTTCATCGTGTGTTCTTCGTGGGTTCGCAAGGGAGAACACTAGGTAAAATTCCCAAACTTTTACCTCTATTTTACCTAGGGATTAGGAGTGTATTAGATCTGGTGGTGAGGGTTTTGGATGGATCTTGTTGGGAGAGAAGGGTAGATGTTCACGTGGTGCTGTTTCTGGAAGGGGGGATTGTGCAGCGCGGATTGTTTCGCGTTTTACGTGGCATAGATGTTTTTTCCTGCCAAAACCTATAACTAGAAAGTTGTATATAACGTCGAGACTTAGCTTCTGTAATTTTTTCAGAATTTTTGGGGAAGTGTTCTGAGAGTTATCGCTGTTGCAAACCGACGAACAGAATCTGGGAACAGATTTCATCCACTGTGTTGGACGACTGTTTAGGCATATTTAACAGAGGAATTAGAATTTATGATCTTCTGAAAAGTTGTAGATCTCGTCAATATCTAGCTCCTGTAATTTTTTCATATTTTTATGTTCTGTAGAAAAAAAGATACGAAAAAGAGAATGGGGGTTGCTGCTGTTCGATCCGGACAGATCGGGGTTTCGGTGTTGGAAAAGGGGAACGGGTTGTAGGAATTGCGTGTTTGAGTTGTGTGATCAATTGTGGTGTTATTGCATACTGAAAATATGCTTGTACAGGTGGTGCCCCTTCTGGACGCAACTAGATCCGTCGTCTACGTCGGTAAAGGCAAGTGGAAGTAGTGTTATGGTTGAGCTATACATCGTTGTTTGCATTGCCTTCGTTATATTTCCCGATGACATTAATCATACATGGTTTGATCATTTGCTAGGAAGATTGCAATAATTAGATTAGCAATGTGATGATGTGCTTTGGCTTTGAACCATGAGTAAAGAGAAGAATGATGTTGCCTATTGGTTGAACTGTCTAAATAGTTCATCTCAATGTTATTTGTTTTTCTATCCATGTTATATGATGGCATGCAAATATGTGGACTCAATGTGGAAAATTATGAATGAATTCATGCATGAAGCATTAACTGCATAATCATGCATTGGAAGTTTGTCGACGCCTTGCAGCGCGATCAGTGCAGTACAACACCGTGTGTTCACGAGAAAGGGCACGGTGAAGAGGATCATGGCATAAGCATATGCACAAGCATGAGCATTTTACTGAGGTTGTGGTAGTCGATGTTGTGGTGTTGAATGTAAAGCATGTGGTGTGTTAAATTCTTGATGGATGTGATTATGTGTTAATTGTTCCGCTTGCTGAGATTACCCAATCTCACTGCTTGTGTTTTGTTGTTTTCAGGTAGCGTGCAAGAGACATAAGCATGAGGGGTGGGCTAGCAACACAATAAACCTTCGAATGTCTTCACAACTCCGATGAACTAGTGTTTATTTAATACATTAGCTTGCTGAATTTTATTTACACTTAGACTATTTGTTGTTATGACTAAACTTATTCTTGCTTATGGTTGGTTTAGACTTGTTGTCGCTAGTATTGTTGAATTGCTTATATTCCTGTTTGAATTGCTTATCATGAAATGCTTCCGTAATGTCCTGTTTTTAGGGGAGATGCTGTCAAAATTTTCTTGTTCTATAGTTTAGTTTTAAGGGGTGTTACATCTGGACTCAACGGCGGCGGAAACGGCGAATAACCGCGGCGGAAACCTAACTCAACTACGGTGAGCTCTAGCGGGCGAACGCGACGGCGACGGCTCAGGCGACGGGGTCTAGGGCTACGGGTGTGCACGGAAGTCGGCTACACGGTGGCGGCGGTGCCGCCTTAAATAGGGTCCTCGGCTTCCGTTTATTGTGCGGAGACTGAGGTCCACCCGGTTGCGGCGGCGGAATCTGAATCCAATTCGGATTCGGTGACGTGGCTCAACTTGGACCGTTGGATCAAGATCCAACAGCACGGGGGTTTGGGCTCGGGTCCGGTCGGGCGACTGGCCGCCTTGGTCGGCTCGGGTTCGGGCGACGTGGCTCAATCGTGGCCGTTGGATTTCGATCCAATGGTCAAGCTGTTAGAGTTAGGTTACGTCTGACTCGGACTCGGGTCCGGTCAGATGAACAGTAAAACCCGGTTTGGGTTTTTCCAGCGATTAAATATTCAAATTAATTCCCAGAAATTCATTTAATTCATTAAAATTAGCAAAATACTCAGAAAAATTCCAGAAAAATTCTAGAAAATATTTTGGAACATTTTGAACTCAAATAAAATATTTCCAACAAAATTTTATTTGAAAAATTAAATTCTTTAATTATTTGAAAATGGAATAAATTCAAATAAATTCTAAATAAATCCAAATAAATCCCAAAAAATTCCAAAAATTCACAAAAGTGCCAAATCTTATTTAAATTCATGAAAAGCAAAAATTGGGGTGTTACAGTGGCGCGATCTAAACCGTTGGATCTAGATCCAACGATTAAAAACAGATCTAAAAACTAAAACGTGAAAATTACCCTAGGATGATGTGGACGAACCTGGGCCCTTGGATCTTGATTGGACGGTGGAGAGTGCTCGAGAGACGGTGATGGCGTGCGGCGGCGCTAGCAGACCGGAGTTGGGGACGACGACCACGGCAACGGCGTTGCGGGGCTCCTCCGACGGAGTGAGTGGTAGTCTCCGACGCGTCTCGTCCTTACGGTTCCGGATTTGGGCTCGGTGGCGGCGGAGGACGGCGGACGGCGGCGGAAATAATGGAGAACCGCGGCGGAAGCCTAACCCAAATACGGCGAGCGATTGCGGCGCAACCACGGTGGCTCAGGTGTGATGTACTAGGGCTACGGGTGCGTAAAGAAACGGAGAACATGATGGCGGCGGCGGCGCATTAAATAGGGGCCTCGGCTTCCGTGAATCTCGCGGAGACCGAGGTCCACCCGACTGTGGCGGCGGAATCTGAATCCAATTCGGATTCGGTGATGTGGCTCAATGTGGACCGTTGGATCAAGATCCAACGGGCACGGGGTTTGGGCTCGGGTCTGGCTTAGCGACCTGGCTGGCTCGGTCGGGCTCGGGTTCGGGTGACGTGGCATAATCGTGGCCGTTGGATTTCGATCCAACGGTCACGCGGTTAGGGTTAGGTTGGGCTCGGGTCCGGCTCAAACGCGGCTCGGGTCGGACTCGAGTCCGACTCGGGTTCGGGCTCGGTCGGATGAACAAGAAACCGGTTCGACATTTTCCAGCGATTAAATAGTCAAATTAATTTCTAGAAATTCATTTAATTCAAGAAAAATAGCAAAATACTCAGAACAATTCCAAAAAAATTCTAGAAAATATTTTAGGACATTTGGGACTCAAATAAAATATTTCTAACAAAATTTATTTGCAACTTTTAATTCTTTAATTATTTCAAAAGGGAATAAATTCAAATAAATTTCAAATAAATCCAAATAAATTCCAGAAAATTCCAAAAATTCACAAAAGTGCAAAATAACATTCAAATTCATGAAAACCAAAAATTTGGGGTATTACAGTACTAGATCCTAATTGTTGCACATACACTCCTTTGTACTTGATGAACACCTTCCTTGGAGCTAGTATGGGTAATTATATTGTGTCCATGCTTAGTTTGCTTAGATGTTGGGTATGGGCCAAGTGATGGATGGTTCCATCGCTTGAGATTGTTCCACTTTACAAACATTGGGTTGCAATGGCAAAGGTTATAGTTGTGAGTATAAATGGAATGTGAAATGGGACCGGGCGAGAGAGTTGGATCACATGGGTGTGGAGACTCAAGTGTGGTAGTCTCGTCTGTGTCGATTGAGGACCAATCCGTTGTTTGCCCTTTGATCGAGCACCACTTTGTTGATCGCATGCCGAAAATGGGCCGGTAAAGCTTTTCTTTCATCGCATGCCGTTCGATGGGGCATACACCTCATGCGGTTGGGTGTGGTCAAGGTCGAGGCTTAGGCGGACTCTTGAGGGCCAAACCGGGCTTGGGCCGCTCGAGGGGGTGCTAGGTGCTCGGGCCACATGAAGATGTCCCCAACGGATTGGTATGGATGGGAGGAGGGTTGACATGAGGTTCCTTGTGGCACATGTTGTGCGGTCAATGTTTCCCTGCAGGGTTAATTAAGCGATTTGAATTGCCGCGCTCTCGGATATGAGCACGCTTGATCTTAGCACACTTCAACGTAGTAACAACTTGAACTGAAGTTCGCCTTTGGGCTTGAGCTCGAAAATGTTATGAGATCACTTGTTCTGTTATTGTTGAATGTTGAACTCCACTTTAGAAGTAGGTGCCGTTACAACTGCTTTAAATTGTGAATTGAGTAGCGATACAAAATAATCAACAAAGTTAAGCTTTCCGCACTTTTAACTTCAGCTGATTTCCTTGCTACTTCCAAATGCATACTCCTTTCGAGTCGATCATATATGGACCACGGGTAAGTCTTGCGAGTACCTTCCGTACTCATGCCTTTGCTTTGTGGATTTTCAGGTGAGGATCCGAACGGATGTGAGTTCTGTCCAGATCGCTTGCCTCTCGGTGGCCAAGGGCATCGAGTAGAGGCTCCCTACGCCGTCGTACACGCCCGGGGGTGTTCAGAGGCAGAACACTTCCGGAGATGTTTTACTTTTGGGTCTAGTTTAATAGATGTGTACCCTTTTGTTGTATAGTTGGTTTAAACGATATCTTATTTGCAGGGAGTACTTGGTTTCTTTTGTAGTTGACTTCTGTTGTATGTCTTTGCCCACTTTATCTTGTGTTCCGCTCATGTCTTTGCCGGCCTTCGTGCTTGTTGTAGTTGGCAGTGGTCGTGAGGTTCTGTCTTTGTGCCGGGGTTTTGTTTGGTTGGTTTGGTTAGTTTTGCTTCCGCGCGTGTCTGGTTGTGGGGTCTTCGAGTTCGTTGCCCCCTTTGTGCAAATTGATGTGATACAAGGTCGTAAACCGGTATGCGGGTATCCTGGGCGTGTTTCGGGTCGCATACCGGGGGAATACCGGGATTGTTGTCGAGTTATTCAAAGAGTCTCACTGTCGTCTAATTTGGGCTTGGGTGCTAACACTACGAGCACCTTCGGCGGTCCGTTGTTAGCCTCCAAATCTGATGGGGTCGGCCGAGTCTTCAAATAACCCGAGGATGGTCTGGGCGGCTCCCCACAAAGGATTTGAAGAAAGAATTTCCGAACCTATTCATTAGTTAGCCTGAATCTCGGGGACGAGATTCTGTTAAGGGGGGAGGTTTGTAACACCCCAATTTTTTGCTTTTCATGAATTTAAATGAAATTTTACACTTTTGAGAATCCTTGGAATTTTCTAGAATTTATTTGGATTTAATTTGAGTTTATTTCCTTTTGAAATAATTAAGTAGATAAAGTTTCAAATAAATTTTGGCTGGAAATATTTTATTTGAGTCCAAAATGTCTCAAAGTATTTTTCTGAATTTTTCTAATTATTTTGCTATTTTTCTTGAATTATTTGAATTACTAGAATTATTTTCAAATATTAAATCGCTGGAAAATGCCGAGTGGGTTAGTACTGTTCAAGCGACCGAGCCTGAGTCAGACTCGAGTCTGAGTCCGACCCGAACCCAACCAAACCCTAATCGCATGATCGTTGGATCAAGATCCAACGGCCAGCATCAAGCCACGTCGCCCACGTGGGGATCGAGCCGAACCCGTTCGCCCCGTGCGATCTCGGCCGTTGATCGCGCGTGCGTGGACGGCCAGGATGCGTCCACGTCACCTCTCCGTGTCGTGGTCGAAATCCGCCGCCGCCATGGCCGTTCCGCGATTTTCGCGCCGAATCCGGACGTCGAGGCTGGTATTTAATGCGCGGGTGCGTGCCCGAGGATCGCCCTTGCCTTGTGCACGTTTTTCCCTACCCGCCGCCACCCATAGCGCTCCTTTGTGCCCGCGATTGCTCACCGTAGTGCTCTAGTGTTAGCTTCGGGTCTCCGCGTCATTCCGCCGCCGTCCTCCGCCGTGTTGGTGGTCAGCTTCGGGACCGTTGCGTCGAGGCGAACCTGGAGGTACCATCCACTTCGTCGGAGAACCACGGGAGCGCCGTTCGGGAGGTCGTCGTCTTCATCTTCGGCCAGCCAGCTCCGCCGTGGACATCGCCGACCCCCCAAGCTTCGTGAACGTTCGTCCACGGTGAGTCCACGTCATCCCGCACCCGTACAAAATCAGATTAGATCTAGACCATTAGATCCAGATCGAACGATCCACGTTTGTCCACATCACCGTGCGAAGTTCACGTTACGGTGATTAGATCCGTTTTCAACCATTGGATCTAGATCCAATAGCTTAGATCGTGTTTCTGCGCGAGATAGCAGCCGATCGGACGGTCCAGGTTGATCGCCTCAATTTCCAAACGAGTGAGGGTAGATCTGATCTGCACCATTGATTTTCAAATCAACGGCCCAGATCATGCCACGTGGCCGGGAGCCGGAACAATTCAGTCCACGCGGGTCAGCTGCGACCGTGCTGATGTCACGCGTGACGTCAGCGCGGGCCCGCATGTCAGCGAGACAACCAACCGCACCATGACGTCATCCGCTGACGTCACGGTGGCTCGCATGTCAGAGTCGCTCGGCCGAAGCGCGGTGACATTAGCGCTGATGTCATTTGAGGTGTCCCACGTGTCACTGACACGTGAACCCGTAGACCGGGTCCACGGTGGACTATGCCCGTGCCGTGGACCAAGTCCATGGGCCGGCTGGCGCAATGATGACGTCATAATTTGATTTTTCAATAGAAAAATAATTCGATGGAAATTCAAATACCGTGCTGACGTCATAAATCCGGATTTTCAATAGAAAAATAAATGGGTTAATTTGGTTTATTGATTTATTTGAATTTTCAAACTTTAAACGCTTATAACTTTTATGCTTTAACTCCGATTTGAATGATTCCAATTTCTAAATTTTTATGAAATTGAGATCTACTTAAATATGAATTTTAATTAATTTTTAAATATGAAATTTTATCTGTTTATATTTAATTATTAGATTTTTTAAACTTTAAACAATTATAACTTTTGCATTTTAACTCCGATTTGGGCGATTCAAATTTCTTAAAATTTGTAAAATTATACTCTTTCTGTTTATGGACTTTACTTGAATTTTTGAGCAATGTGCATATACTGTTTCTTTTATTTATTGCCATTTGCATGCGTTATGAGTAGACGTTGAAGTACCCGAGGGCTTCAAAGGTGAAGTGTTGACCCAGGAGCCAGCTCAAGACCAAGAATAAGTACTTTTTGAAGGCAAGTTATGCTTTGACCATATTGATCCCATTTTTGAAATTAATTTAATTTAAATTATTGCATGCTAATTTAATTAGAAATTGTTTAAATTATTTCTGGGAATTACATAAATGCCAAATTGCAGTATGACACCTTGACAATTTAGTTATGTGCCATGAACCCTTGCCACCCTAGTTGTGGAGTATATATAGATGGACATTAGTGAATTGCCAACATTGGGTATTTAGATCGTTGTAGTATATTGCTTAGACCTGCTACGTGCACATGACATGATTTTGAACAATCAAATGTTAATCTTGACTTAATGAGATATTGAACCTGTTTTGGAGAAGTATCATGTGTTCTGATGGTGATAATGGCACGTGGTGCATGGTAATCAACTGGGTTTGATAAATAGATTTGGACCAAGGGAAGTGGCAAGAATGTTATGGTGGGCCATGAGTGGCACCAGGGATGTCGTTTTGGTTCTTCGGGTAGTCTTGCCCTGGTCATCGTAAGGACTTAACCTTGCAAGCCTTTGATCTGAGTCAAACATGCAACCACATGTCTGCAATGGGACGGACCTAGTTGAGTAAGTTACTAATAACTTGCATGTTGTACCTCGAGGTGTCAACTACACCTTTTGTGCAGCTTGAAAGAGCGCACGGTGCTCTGGCATGGTACCCGTCCAACGGTATGTCGGTCCCATACTTCACCTCCATTAAGGGAAGGGATGGTGTATGACAAAAGCCAAAGAGGTTCACTTGTATAGTTTGCGGTCTCTGAAATGCTTCGTTATGATCACTCGCCTTTGTGGTGTTTAACTGTATGTTGTGGGTAAAGTGCAAAACCTTTGTAGGGTGTAAAATCTATTCGAATAGCTGTGTCCGCGGCACTAGACAGTTCTCGGGGATTACAGTCAAGGGTTAGACTTTCATGAAAACAACTTGGACTTGGAAAGTTTGGTTGGGTTAAATAATGACGTTGATGGAAATGTGGATTAGGAAAGGAAAAGTGTTTACTTAACTCCTGGAAAAGTTATTGATATTATCGTTACTTTTACTGCTTTCAAATCTACTTATGCTACTTGTTAAATGTTGTTTTACTGCAAATGTACCTGTTAGCCTTTCCTTTGAACTAAGCCATGCATGTAGAATATTAGTTTGCATTCGGTGCGTGACTTGCTGAGTACCAAGTACTCACCCTTGCCACAACAAAAAAATCAGTTGAAGGAGAAGCGACGCCAGCTTTGGAGGAAGAACTTCAGGAGGAGCCGTCTACCTAGGGAGCGAGCCCAGTCAGTTGCCTGTGGTACACTGGATGGCGCCACGTTGATGCTTTTATTCCATTGCAATTTACTTCACTTAATAAGTTTTCGCCTGGCGCATTTCTTGTAACATGACCATAAGGTCGAGCAATCCGTTTGGTTATCTTAATTAAAGTACTTTATTACTATCGATGTGTATGATTGTGATATTTACCGATATTTAGACTGTGTGCACTAGCGTGATCCTGGACTAGTGCTGAATACACAGAGGGTCCGGATTTGCAAATTTCGGTCCCGACAGGATCGTTCTTTTGGAGCGATCATCGCCTGAAGATACGTCTCTTGCCAATTATGTGATCAAATCGGCTAGCACGCTCGAGAACCACTGAACCCCCAAGCGGTTCACATGTGTTGGCGACGGATGCCACGATTTTCGGCCCCGACACACCTTTGGCATGCCTGGTGGGACCCGAAGATACAGCAATGGCATCATCAGAAAAGACTGTCGCTCTTACCGACGTCAACACCGATGCAATAATCGCGCCAACCTTGGATGATTTAACGCTAGAACAACGCCAGAAAATTGAAGATCAGAAGGCGACGTTCGAAAAGATGATGCTTAACTGCTTCCAGAAGACCCGGCGTGCTGTAACCCAAAAGACGGCCCTGCCAACGGTTAATCCGTTCAGAGCCATCACCCCAAGTATCTGCAACGAGACTCTGGTAAGTCGATACCTACCCACGCAGGCAGACCTATCGGAGATGATTAACCAGTCTATCAATCACGCACTGCTAAATAAATCATCGGCTTTAGTTACTACACTCAAGCCGTTGATATCTAATAGCGTGAAGGAAGTGGCACAAGAGTTGGTGGCAATGAAAACCCTATTCGATCCACCGCAAGCTCTCCCCACGTATCCGGTCTACTCGATCGGCCCCGGGACACAAGGGCTAAGACCGACGGCTGAAAATAAGCCGTTGCCCGCAATTATGATGCCTGCACCATTACAGCCGACCATTACTTTGCCTAGAGATCCTGGGACAAGCGAGGTCAGGCAATACCATGTCCACACCGATGGCGCCAAAATAAATGCCATGGTTAACCCAGAGTCAAGCGTACGACCCATGCATCGGGTGGTTGCGTACACAGAACCTTTCACACCACAGCCAGAGCCTGCGCTGGTACCAGGTCATCGACCAAGAAATAGGGAAAAATCACCGACAGCAAGGACCGATGACGCAACCCGAGTTCGCACTCGGGGGGCAGCGCCAAGTTCGGCTTGAGCTCCCGTTCGAGGGGAACCGCCATGACAGGCCCGAGTTCACACTCGGGGACAGCGCCATGAAGCACCCGAGTTTGCACTCGGGGGCACCGACCTGGGTTAGGTCAACCAGCGCTCCCACCACCGGTCGTGCCACCCAGAGAAGCCGATTGGATTGACGTGATCACAAACGTCCCCACGAGACCGCCAAGCATCCAGCCGAGAGGGCGTACCCTCGGCTATAGGAAACCTTACCCCGGTAATATTAACAGAATCCCATATCCTAACGGATACTGGATTCTTGACTTTACCAAGTTCTCAGGGGATGACGCGACCACCACCATGGAACACATCGGCCGCTTCGTAGTGCAATGCGGAGAGGCGGCGCATTATGATGGGCTCAAGATAAAATTGTTCCCGTTATCCCTATCCGGGGCGGCGTTTACATGGTTCACTACTCTGCCACCCAATTCGGTCAACACATGGACCGATTTGGAAAGCCGATTCCATGAATACTTCTTCTACGGGAACTTGGAGTTATGGATCGTCGATCTGAGCTCCGTGCGACAGAAGTTCGGGGAATCGGTGACTGAATACATCAAAAGGTTCAGAGAAGTACGGAACCGATGCTTTAGCGTCACTCTGCCTGATAATAAACTCGCCGATCTGGCTTTTTAGGGCCTGATTCCCCCTCTACGGGAAAAATTCGGCGGGCAGGAGTTTACTGATCTAAGCCATCTTGTACACCGAGTATCGGCCCAAGAAGGCCGGTGTAGGACCGAGTAGGCAACTAGAGGGGGGGGGTGAATAGATGCCGAATAAAATTCAACTATTTCTTTTAAAGACCCCTAAATAGCGGAAGAAATATTTAATATCGTAGAGATTAAAACCCTAGATTAATTAGCGAGACAAATCGAACAAAAATCAAAACTAGTTCTATCAAAACTCTAACAAACCTTCTAATCAAGAATCATAGCAAAAGAGTATGTAAAGAATTGCATAACCTTTTCTTTATTCCAAAGCCACTCCTTCCGGGAGGACACCAAAATCTCTAATCTCACAAGATTAGAAAAACCACCAAAATCTCTACTCTCACAAGATTAGAAAAACCACTCAAAATCTCTAATCTCACAAGATTAGAAAACCTTAAACAAACTAAAGAAAACACAAAATCTCTTCTTTGTTGTAGGCACCTCTTGCTTCTTGCCCTTTGCCTTGGATTGAATGAGTTCTAAACCCCTAGAACCCTCTATTTAAAGGAATCCACAGCCACCGCTTCCATCTTGTATTCGAATCAAACAATCAGTATTCATGTAAAAACCGGACAAAGAACCATCCAAATTAAAACCTCTCTGATAACGATCGACAGCTTGCTCGACATCTCTCTGACAACTCGCGACCGGTCGGCTCTGCTGTCCTTGACCGACTTCGTGAGACCTGCATACACACGACACAAGTTTGCATGCACACACACATGCGGCATGCACCCATACGGCTCGACCGCCGCTTAAGCCGCAACGATCTCAACCACACGTAATCGTTTTCTAGTCCAAACATCTCGCATGACATCCTTGACCTTCACGACCTCGGTTCCTCCTCGAACCTAGTCTCGGTCCCGTCATCGACCATGTTCGACCTCAAGCAACACCTGCACATGAATCAAAAACACAAAACAATTCCGAGTACAAGTCCACGACCTGACTCACATCAATCCATGCAAATACTCACTCGAGTATTGCATAAAGTCCACTTCAAAACAAGTATCATGAAATTATCACAAATTTTATAATCTCAAAATCAAATTCAAATTTCAATCTCAAAATCGCTCATAACCCTGATTGAGCAAATCCTATTTACGACGGACAACAAAACCAGTCCGGCAGAAATGCCAAGTGAAACCCTAGAAAATAGCGATTCACGACGGACCAACAAAGTCTGTCCGCTGTACAAGGAAAATTCTTGGTTCCAAAAGAAAAACATTCCGCGAAAAACATGTTTACGACGGACAACCAAAATCGGTCCGTCAGACATGCAAAAGTCTCGGTTCAAAACGCTTTCAAATTCATGTTCACGACGGACAAAAAATCTTGTCCGCGCAAATGTGCCACACTCGGTTTCAAAAACAACATGATCCGAACGAGACCTTAAAGCAAACACATTCACGCATGCATGTAAAGAAAACTTGTCCTGTGGATGTGGAACTTATCGTTTCTTGGAAAGAAAGAGTTTGGCTCAATGAGTTCACTTAAAACATGTGTATGACAGACCAAAGAGTTTGGTCTGTCATACATGGGAAAAATGAGTTCGCCAATTCAAATCTTTTTCGGATAACCAACCTGATTTCTGCTCTTTTCAAATCTTTAAACCAAATTCAAATCTTTTCGAATATTCAAATACTCATCATCAAAAACACATGGATCAAAAACAATGATCCTTCAGCCGGTTTTGTGAGAACAAGGGGTTCAAAGATAAATTTAAGAATAATAAAGAAAAGGATAAACCCAAAGTCAATCTGGTGGAGTATGAGTCGGAAGAATCATCGGATGGTGACGAAGCCGATGTAAATATAGCCGAATGGGTCAAAGGTAACAAGAAACCATTGATATGTTCATGGCTAAAGCCGACTAATACCAAGTCGGAAATCAAATATTTATTTAACATAACCAAATGCGACTGCATCTTTGATTTGCTCTTACAAGAAAAATTGGTGCGGCTCCCGGAAGGACACTCTATACCATCGGCTGAAGAGCTAAGGAGATGAAGATATTGCAAATTGCATAATTCTTTCTCGCATAACACTAATGATTGCAATATCTTTCGTCAACAGATACAGTCGGCTATAGAAGACGGATGACTGAAGTTCGCCGAGGAACGCAATTTGCAGGTCAATAAAGACCCCTTCCCTGTCAATATGGTCAGTTGCTCACTTAAGGGAAAAGAGGTACAAAAAGACGAAGCCTGCTCACTGGTAGTATCAGCCACAAAAGCTGATAAGAAGACGTTGAACAAGGAGAGAACAGTGCAGATCACTATCGGCTCAATCCAAATAGAAGCCGACCCAGAAGGAAAACGATCCAAGACGGTCAAGATAAGGGGTAAGCCCAAAATCAACAAATGGCAGAAGGCTACACCCCCAAAGAAGTCAGAAGCGAAGGCAGGACCAACCTTTCCATAGTTAATGGCTAAATACGGAAAGAAGAAACGGACAATGACCAACGTACCTCGACAGGCACCGAGAAGAAACTATCGGCCGATCGCCGCCGAAAGAGCACATGAGAAGTGCCCTTTCTGGCGTTTCTACTGGGAAAGAAAGCTGGCTCTGCCATCCCCTCATGCTTGTCCTATGCAACACTACCCAGGGCAAAAATGAGAACATCTCCATCCTCCGATAGGAGCGAGGTTGGGACCAAGATACGAACCGCGCTCAGGGAACAATCGAAGGCCAGTTCATGAAAGGGTCAGTTGAGTAGAAGAAGCACCCGAACGGTTCACGGGGCAAGGCAAGGCCGAAGGGTCAAAACTGATCAAACCAAGAGATTAGAGGAAGTCAGTCCACGAAAGGATTTTGTGGCCAAAAGAAAATCAAGCGGACACTGGGAAAAAACGCATAGCCGATCAAATGGAATCGGCTAAAACAGAGGACCCTGAAGAGGCAACCACGCAAGGGAAAGACCATAGAGCTGAGTTGGCCGGGAAAATACGCCAACTCGTGGAACCAAAACCATGGTGGTGCCCCCTGGCCTTACAAAGTTGCAGAAACGTCGACTCCAGTGCCTCAAGACGCAAGAGTCTAGGAAGGCTAAGGAAGAAAAACAGAGGGATGGCACTTCCAACAAACTACGCCCAATAAAAATACAAAGGAGGGAGTGGCGCAGGAAGGAGATCGGTCTAGGAGGCCCGTCTATAGTTGAAGAGGTGGACACGCCTAAGGAGGAGGATGTAGAGACCCCCCTTAGACGAGGACGTGCGAGCTTTTCTAGCCAGATACGAGGAAGAGTCTGAGACAGAAGGGACGGAGACATCTGTGGCTGGAGGTTTAAGCATACATGTGGCCAATGACACAGATGATAGTGCAGCAGGCGATGGGAAAGCACCAAAGAAGACGGACGCATTACTCCTTCAAGAAACATCAACATGGTGTTCGCCTTACGGCCGAGTTCCGGCTCAAAGCCACGACGGTCTCCGAATCATGCGCACAGTTGCGCCTAGGATCCCAGGAAGCAATTTTTGAGAAACCACAAGAAGATCACCAGCATTTGAGACCATTATACCTAAGGGGGTATATAAACGGCAAACCAATCTCTAGGATGCTGGTAGATGGAGGTGCAACCATCAACTTAATGCCATATTCGACATGGAGGAAGCGGGGAAAATCTGATGAAGACCTCATCAAGACTAATATGGTTCTTAATGACTTCACCAGAGATCCCACGGAGGCCAGAGGCATCATAGTCACAGAATTGACTGTCGACAGCAAAACTTTGCCAACTGCTTTCTTCGTGGTAGATGCCAAAGGAAGCTACAGTGTGCTGTTAGGAAGAGATTGGATCCATGCCAATTGCTGCGTCCCATCTACTATGCATCAGAAACTAGTACAATGGAACGAGGACGCAGTCGAGATCGTAGAAGCCGATACATCGGCTCATATTGCTATGGCTAGTCCCGACGCAAATTGCTACGACATCGTGTGCATCAATGAAGTGAGGATAAGAACGATCAACATAAGGCCTAGCACAGTCGATCGGACAAGTGAAATCCTACGACGATGGAAGCCCGCCTGAATACGAGAGTATCACGTGGGGAGACAGGAAGCTGTCAATACATGGCCGATAGTTCTGAAGCTATCGGGGACTTGAAGACGATGAAAGACCCAGGCAAGGGTTCACTTCAGCCAATCCGTTGGAGCAGGTGGACATAGGAAATGGGGAACGAAAAAGGCCAACCTTCATCAATGCTAGGTTGTGCCCCTAGTATAAAGAAAGCCTTGTAAAACTATTAAGAAAATACAATGACTGCTTCGCTTGGGAGTATCATGAGATGCCTAGGTTTGACCGCCAACTTGTCGAACATCGGTTACCAATAAAGCTCGGGTATCGGCCGTTTAAGCAACCACCGAGACGCTTTAACCTGGCAATGTACGACAAAATCAAAGAAGAAATAGAATGATTACTAGAAGCTAAATTCATCAGACCATGTCGGTATGCTGAATGGGTTTCCAACATCGTTCCTGTGACAAAGAAGAACGGGAAGATTAGAGTGTGCGTCGACTTTAGGGACATAAATAAGGCTACTCCCAAAGATGAGTACCCGATGCCTATAGCCGATATGCTTATCGACGCTGCATCAGGACACGAAATTATTAGTTTCCTTGACGGCAATGCAGGCTATAATCAGATCTTCATGGCCAAAGCCGATATCCATAAAACGGCCTTCAGATGTCCTGGAGCATTGGGATTATTCGAGTGGGTCGTTATGACATTTGGGCTGAAGAATGCTGGAGCTACATACTAGAGAGTGATGAATCTAATTTTTCATGAATTAATTGGCTGCATTGTAGAGATCTATATAGATGATGTGGTGGTAAAGTCGGCAGAAGATCAACAGCACTTAACCGACCTACAGGAAGTACTCGAGAAGACTCGGACGCACGGCTTGAAGATGAATCCGTTAAAGTGTGCCTTCGGACTATAAGCAGGACAATTCCTTGTGTTCATGGTGCACGAAAGAGGAATTGAGGTAAACCCAGAACGAGTCAAGGCCATAGCCGATACAAAACCCCCAAAGAACAAAAAGGACTTATAGAAATTGGTCGAAAAGATTAATTATCTGAGGAGGTTCATCTCGAACCTGTCAGGGAGGATCAACACATTCACCCCGTTGTTAAGGTTGGAAAAGAACAACAGAAAGCTTTTGACGATATCAAAGAGTATCTGTCAAAACCACCAGTGTTGATTGCACCACAAAAAGGAGTGCCGTTTAGATTATACATATCGGCAGAAGGACTAACAATCGGAGCAGTTCCGATGCAAGAGATCAAAGGAAAAGAACTGCCGATATTCTACTTAAGCCGGCGGTTGATAGATGCGAAAACCAGATACCCACCAGTTGAGAAACTTTGCATGCATAAAACTAAGGCATTATATATTGATGTCAACCTGCACCGTCATCAGCAACACCGACGTCATAAAGTATATGTTATTGAAAGTGCATCTAGGCCCCTCATTTTATTTTGGTGATTAATGATGACACAATTAAAGAGATCTAACATTTTAACTAAGAATAATGCAGATCTCGAGATCACATCAAGCTTGGAATGAGATTGGACGCTCCTACGTACATTAAAATTCAAGAAAACGGCATCAAGACGAAGACTTGTAATTTCTATTTTATCTTGAGTCTTAAGGATAGCCGTACTATTAAGAGGATACGACGGAAAATCGTTTTTAGGATGTGCATGTGCTCAAGGTCAAAACTTGCATACAAACTAGCACTCAAATACTTGCATTTCCCAAAAAACAGTATTTCCAACCGAGCCATCCAAACCGGAGTATCCGGACATTTAGTCCGGAGTGTCCGGATAATGTCCGGAGTATTCGGACAATTTGTCCGGAGTCTCCGGGTTAACCCCTTCGGCCAAATATCGAATTCCAGTGAGTCCGAAGTATCTGGACATCTTGTCCGGAGAGTCCGGACCATCCGGAGTGTCCGGGTTAAATTATCCGGAGTCTCCGGACAGTTCAAAAAGGGAATAACGGCTAGTTTTCAAAAGAAGTATTTAAATTTAAAGCCACCACTCCCCTCCAATGGCTAGAATCTCTATTGAGCTCATTCATAGCAGCATTCAAGCCATTCATAACCCTTTCCAAGCATTCAATAGAGCTCACACTTCCCCCCCTCACACCTCTTGATTTGTTGTTTGATCTTATTTGGTGTGGTGGGGAAGAAGAGAAGTGCTAGGTGCATTCAATTCTAGTCCTTGAGCACTAGTTCATCCTCCAAGCGAGTTCCCGTGGTGTTATTACTCTTGGAGGTTGAAGGTCTCCTAGACGGCTAGGAGTCGCCGGGAGCAACCGACGCTTGTGGTGCGCCCCGGTCATTTGTGAAGGCGAGTCTCACCTCCGAAAGGGAAGAGACAAGGAGTGAAGCCGGCGAGTGCATTTGTGCAACACCGGGAGGAAAGCGGGTTGAAAGAGACCCCGGCTCAAGTGTGACCGAGCCGCCACAACGGAGACGTAGGATTCCCTTCAAGAATCCGAACTTCGGTGAAAAATCGCGTCTCCCACTCTCTCTTTCAGTTCCTAGCTTAGCCTGTGTGGATTTGACTTTGTTGAGCCTAGATCTAGCTTGTTGCAATGCTTTAATTTAAATCCACACTAGCTTTTGACCTAGGTTGCTCTTGCTATCTATTTGTTGTAGTATCTTGTACTAGATAGAGTAATTTTAGTTATGCTCTCGAAGTTAGCTAACCCGGAGTATCCGGATAAAATACCAGACACTCCGGACAAGCTGAAGTATCCGGATAAAATACCCAGAGACTCCGGATTGACCTGCTCGGCCAATTTTATTCCGCTGCGATTTTTTAATCCGCCTATTCACCCCCCTCTAGGCGACATCTCCGATCCTTTCAATTGGTATCAGAGCCAAATCTCCTTTATTTTAGCTTAACCGCTTGGAGAATCAGAGATGTCGAAAATAGTGAAGGTTACCGAAACCCATGCCCAAGAGAAGGCCACGGGTTCCGGTATAAGGGTTGCAATTTCGTTAGATTATTCCTCTTTTGGAGTCTCAAACTCCTCATCCTATGTTTCCATCTCCTCTGGCCGAGAGCCTCATTTCGATGGCACTCACTATGCGACATGGAAACATAAGATGAAGATGCATTTGAGATCACTTCATCCTTGTATTTGGAAGATTGCTGAAACAGGTTTCAAGCCCGCAAATCCCAACAATCTCACTTCCGAAGAAGACAAAGCTCAACACTTCAACGACTTGGCCGTCAATGCCTTGTTTAATGCCTTGAGTGATTCGGAATTCAACCGAGTCGATGGTCTTGACAATGCCAAAGAAATTTGGGAAAGGCTAATGGTTACTCATGAAGGTGTGTCAAGTGTCCGTGAATCCAAGATTGAGCTTATCATTAGAGAACTAAGCCGATTCACATTGGAAGAAGGAGAATCTTACACAAAGATGTTTGATCGCTTGATGGTGTTGGTAAATCAAGCTAAGGGACTTGGAAGCACCGAGCTCACCGACAAAGAAATAGTCAAGATCATCCTTCGAGTGATCACCCCCACCAACCGCAATCTCGTTCAACTCATTCGCGACCGGCCAAACTTCGACGCACTCACTCCTCATGATGTAATTGGCCGGTTGATGATGGATGAGATGATGGTCAAAGAAGCGGAGGTGGTAGAGGAGCTCAAGTCCGGCAAGAAGAAGGGCATTGCTTTGAAGGCCGTCAAAGTAGCTCAAGAAGAGGAAGAAAGTTCAAGTGATGAAGAAGAGTCAAATGGGCCGCTCACAAATGAAGACATGGCCATACTAGTGAGAAGATTCAACAAATTCTTGAAGAAGAAAGGCTACAAGCCGGGGAGTCATTCCAAGAGCTTCGACAATAAGACAAGAGGGAGACACTTGACAAGAAAGTGCTTTGAGTGTGGTGAACCCGGTCATTTCATTGCCGAGTGTCCACACAAAGAGAAGAAGGAAGAAAAGCCGTACAAGAAAGACAAGTACCGAAAGAAGGACAAAGACAAGAGCAAGAAGTACAAAGGCAAGGGTCACTCTTACATCGGCAAGGAGTGGAACTCCGACTCTGACTCCGAGTCCGAGTCCGAGTCCAACTCTGACAATGAAGGAGGACTTGCCACCGTCGCCATTGCTACTCCACCGACAAAGTCGAAGAGCCTCTTCGACAACTTAAGCGACGGAGATGAAGATGCTCCTATGTACTCAGAATAATTCTCAGGGCCTTCTACTAAGCCCGAATGTCACCAAACATAGACCATAACACATTTAATACCATGATTTAAGATAAATTACAGCAAGTAATCATTTCGAATAATTGAAAATTTCGACAGCATCTCCTTTGTTTTAGCATGAAAATGATCGACATAGCATCATATCAATTTATAAGACCAACAGGATATCAACATGCAGTGATAATAATAGCTAATCATCGACTAACACATCAATAAACATCGCTAACAAAAGAATAGGCATCAATTTAAGTCTAGGAAGATATAACAATTCACTCCTTAGCCCCACATGATTCACATGAGGGAAACAACCAACATTAAGACCATAAACTAATGATTATTGCAATACTTATTGCAGTGTCTCCAAAAGAAGGTGAATTAGCTAGATTGTGATACTACGTGGAGGAGTGTAGCTAAATCCTTTCCCCGCCCGATTTCATGGTACCTAAAGGAACAAACAACGAAAACACAAGCGTGAGTTCATCACTCAAAGAAAGTGTATTGCAATGGAACAACAAGGATCAAGACAACAAACCATCATTCCAGTCTCCACCGCTATATCACAACACATCACATTTAACATAATTTACAGCCTTTAAAACAACATGGTAATCATCTCATGAGCATCTCATGAGTACTCTCATCATCATCTCATAAACACCTTCATTTATGAAATTCATTCATGCAATGCAATGCACATGTCTCCTGGAATACTCATACCGGTATGGTTGAGTGCACACCCGTCGGCATGCACCCTTTTCCCCCTTCCATCCCGAAGATGGAGGGTGCCTATCACTCGCTTCCATTCACCTCAGTGAAGGAATCACGATGTAGGACTTATTCGAAAGAATAGCCTTGACTAGTCATAACAGCTTCTCACCGCCTCTACCGAATAGTTATGACTTATCTCACCGGGTCGGCCATGAAAATATGCCATGTATGCAAAATGGACAGCAACGTAAACATGAATAGAAATATTGCATATCAACACTTGGCATCTTAACATGTAGGACCGCATCCAACAATCGACGGAAACCGTACAAAACATGGCATGTGAATCATTCATCTACGACAAGCATATGTAATCATGGCATGAGGTCACCATATCATTGATATCATTTAATTCATGGCCTAAGAACATCATATCAAATATAACTTGTAAACCATGGCAACACAACATGTTATCTATTCCAAATGCCATCAAACCAATCTAGCAACACATAAAGCACACAATCCACACAATACACTTGCCTTCAACCACGGGCAACGGAGTGACGAGAGGTTGAGGGCACTCCTGGAGGCACACCACCTGCAAACACGTGCCACACACTCAATTCGAGTCCACAAAACAGCACACATAAATCCCGCTACCCCGACTTCGCTTACAACTCCTAAAATCAGAAAACAGCAAATCTGTCCCTTCGGGACAGCAGCCTTCCGACTATCATAACTTCTGTTCTAGGACACCAAATTAAATAAACGAGTACACTCTCGCGTAGCTTAGGAAATTTCCCAACTTTTTCTAGTTATAGGGAAAGACTGATTCGGACTCTAAAGTTGTTTAATCTAACGTTGAACACGAACTGTCTCAATCTCGTCACAGATTTGACAGCGCTCGGTAAAACAGGCATAACTTCTAAACGGCTGGGCGGAATTTCAATTTCTTTATATGCACGGAAAGATAAGGAAATTATCTACAACTTTCTAAAAGTCCGGACGGTCAGATTCAAACTAGAAATTGGCGAAAACGCCTGCCCTAGCTCGGGTTCCCAATCTGCCCGAACTGGAACGCGAATACAACTCTAGTTTTCATTAGATCTAACCCATGGCAGCACCTCCCTTGATCTAAAAACATGGTAATCACCCTCTATAGTAGAATAAGAACTACCCCACAAGATCCCCCCATTACCTTCTTGGAGGAACACGAATCGACGGCCGAATCTTCGCGTTCCTTCCTGGTTTTCTCCCACGCGCCCGATCCCGTCTAATCCACTCGTCGCGGAGCTCCTCCATGGCAAGGGCAGCAGCGGGGCAAGTTGTGGCAGCGAGGAGGCGTCCTTGGGGGCGCAAGGAGGAGGGGGTGGTGCAGCTTGAGGTGGAGGAGGAGGAGATTTGGGGAAGATGGGGGAGAGGAGGTGGGGGTGGCGGCTCCAAGGGGGAGAGATGGGGGCGCATGGGGGAGGGGCAGCAGGTGGGGGCGCATGGGGGAGGGGCAGCAGGTGTGCTGCCCTAGCACACCCCCACATGGGCCCAATTCATCCCACTGACGGCCCAAAACGACCCCGGAGAGGCCCGAAACGCGCTAAAACGCCAAACCGTAGGGTTCTAAATGTAAAAGATCACAAATTATCTCATTTACGACGTCTTATCACATTTTATCATACTTTTTAACATATCATCACCTAATTTCAAATCCCGACATTTCGTGGTGTCACATTCTACCCCCCTTCAACAGGATTCGACCTCGAATCTTACACGTCAACTCTAAAATAATGTCCCCTATGGACTCATCTTCTTTGCGAACTCAACACACCCACGCAAAGACTCAAACAAGAGCAACGCATAACTCAATTCTCCAAATCCATCTATTAACAAGAGTGACTTGACTTAGCTTAACTAAGCACAACTTGACATGATTCCTCATTTTCTTCAATCTCTATCATGAATCACAAACTCGTAATGACACAATCATCATGAAACACATTTTTTTCACCATTAGTATTAAACGGTCAACCGAGGTTCCAAACTTGAACCCCAAAAGACCATTTTCGCAAAACCCCATCTCTTCCAATTATTTGACCCCTTTTCACAAGGAATCAAAATTTACTAATGTTATCTTCGCTCATAGCCTACATCAACCATACTTTCCTTTCGATCGCCAACCACACTACACTTTTCATTCTATACTCTCCTGCATAACGCACATCCAGGGACATCTAGCTAAGACAATGTCCACGATAGAGCTATTTTTTTTTACATCACGCTTTCTATAACATTTGCTTCCACCAACGATACCTTCAACCAAATTCAAACCACGACATCATCAACCTCCATCATCATCCACCCTCATACCACTAATGTGCAGCACCTAGCCCAAGCTAGGACCGTATCTCACTACCAAAACTCAATTGGCACTTTTCCCCAAGAGGATGTCGTCCCTCACAAACAATTCACACAAATAACTAAGCCCACGAGTATAGCTCTTAGATTATACTCAACAATAACCTCGAGACCCTTCAGATTCTCACTCCTATCAATAAATCAAAAGAAGTACGATGCTTTTGAATCCAAGTAGACTACCTACAACAACTCGAACCTCAAAGCGCCACAACTCACTTTGGAAACAAAACCGATAACAATGAAAGACCACCCTTTTTCTTCTCCTAAGTCAAGCCACCAAGGAAAACTCAAATCTCCAATCAATGTGATACACCGCATCGGGAGCACTCAAACAAATAGAGACTCCACACAATTCTTTTGATGAAGTTCTCAACAACTAAAAACAACTCGACTCGCTTTCACCACAGCCAAACTTTTCATTTTAACCGAAACTAACATTTTGGAAGAGAATCGCCACAAAAACTCTCAAGAGAAAGGGAAACTCAAATCCCTTGCATAACATAACCAAAATACCAGATTTATCCATTCATTCCTTTTCATGCTAGAGAGCACTGGAAATCTCGATTCATGACACGAATGCGAATTCTTCAAGAGCACTCCGGATTAGTCATATGTCTCTATATGACTTTCTCACCGTCCTGGCTCAACAACTCTTTTATGCTAAAAAAACGATGTCATGAATCTTTTTCACCATTCATTCGTCATGTAACCATGATACCCATTAACCATTCACAAAGAGACTTCATTCTCTTTGTCACATGATTGACCACCAACAACATCGATGGTTGCTCAAGTTCGCATAAACTACGACGGCGTTAACCTAAAAATTCCATATCGCATCACAACCCAACATCCATCAGACGCAATGCGCAAAACATCGCATTTTTACCAAAGCCAATAATGTAAGATAGCATCAACTCTCAAATCAAACATCTACGCCTAATAACCGCTACCAATTCACTTAAAGAGAAAGGAAACACATTCCCAGCAGGAACACTTTACCAACAAAATCACTTATGAAACAATCATAAGATTCACCTTTTGAAACGCCGCAAACACCACACACGCTTTCCCAAAAAATCCAACTCTAGTCACGATAGAGTTACAATTTAAGCGCTTAACCTGTGGTTACCAAAGATAAATCAGTTGAACGCTAAAGAGAGCACCCCATTCCAACGCCTTGAGTGTAAATCCATACTCATAGCATAGACTAAACAGATTAGCCTAAATCCAAAGATTGGCATGGTTCAATACCACGCCACATTTGGGACCCATAAGCCGTTTACATTTCAAATACTACTCTTTCATCCATATTTCCAATCATCGGAGTCAAGTTTGTAACTTGGCAAAACTGCCACTTAATCAGGGAGATTTTATTGCACACTAATCAAAACGCCTAAACAAAGCGGCAGCACTCCTAAAAATTTATACATTCATTTGAATCAGAACCTTCAAAAGAAAGCTCGACTCAAATCCCACCATTACTCGTGATTCCAATACTCTTAGCCAATACGGATATCACAATCACCCAAATCCCGAGAAGTCCAACACCGCTGCACACAAGTTACAACATCCGCTCTTGATAAAATCACTTTTCACCGCTCATATAACCACAATTGATTATATAACCAACGAACCATAGACCATATCTACCGTGATGATATCATCAAGGAGAACCATGTTCTCACAACTCAAAGACAATTAACTTATCGCTTAATCCAACATAAGACGATACCAACAACTTCTTTTGGTCTACTAACCACGATTTAACCATTATTCATGCAACTTATTATCCCAAGCGCCGCACAACATTTCTTTACAACTATTCCGGCGTAATCAACAATTACCCTGGTATAATCCCTAAGTCACATATTCCATATCACCGATTCATTCCACCAATAATTAATACTAGCCACGCGACACGCTCTCCACTAGACATCCCTCATAAATACGGATCCTGCATGCACATCTATCAAGAATAATTCAACCTTTCCTACAATCATTCCATATATCCTCATTAATCGATTACATCGTATTTTAAGTCATATTGTTGACCCACAATATTAATCGACTCCACCAGCTACAATGGGCAGAATTTCACACCATCTTTTGCTATAACAAGTTCATCAACCGAGACATTCTATGCTAACTAATCTCAAACATCCATTAGATCCCATAACCCGCATCACTTTGCACACACCACTAATCAACTTTCACTGATCACCCGACGCCTCGCTCAATCATCTCTTATCAACACAATATTTTAGTTTATCTTTAAACAAACAACAACTTCACTTTAACCGAACCACTAACTCATATCATCCTAAAACTCTAACTTCTCATCATACACTTAACTTCTTAAACATCCACGTGAATCACGCACCCAACTCTTAAGGAAACCATAATTGCTCCAGAAAAGAACAACACCCAAAACACCTTTCCTTCCAGAAAACTCAACCATAAATCACAAGAGAAGTCAACTCTTAAATTCCCAAATGCCGACATGCAACTACTCCACGACTCTCGAGATCAACAACTTCCGCGAAGGAAGATGGTTGCAAGAGGGAAAACCAAGTGATTAACCAATTTTTTTTTTCCAGATAAGGCCATAGCCCCAAACTTCAAACTTTCACGAAACAAACGGTTTTTCAAAGATGAATTCCCAAGCAAGTCATCATTGCGATCAAACACCACTTAGGCCCCGACAGCAAGATCTGGCACAACACCGCAATAACTCTTTTAAACCTCGAAAAAAAAAAACACAAGAATAAATTGAAGTCTTTCTCCGTAAAGCAACCGATCAACCACATCCTTTCCGACAAAACCTTGACACCTAAATCCATGCGACTTAAATTTTTCATCGGAACTTCAATAACTTCCTTTCAAGTTGGAGAATGGTAACCCAAGAATCAATCTATAAGTTTCTCTATAAGGCAAACAACAAATCGGGCGTTAAAGTCGACAAGGCGACTCAAAAGAGGCGATCCTCGAATTCTTCTTTTGTCTTCAACCAAAGAAGACAAAACCAAAACCACCAAAAGAACCATCGGTGAGTATCCCAAAACGAACACTTTTTCTTTTATTTCAACCAACCAAAACCAACCAAAACCGCTCGTCAAAACGGCAAAGAAAATTCGGAGGGTCAATCCACAACTCTACTACTCGACTCCAACCAACTACCCAATCTACGACCAAAAGGATAAGCACTCTCCCAACAGGAGGTTAAAGTCCATCGGTGATGGCACTACCCGCCACACCAGCCAAACCCAACAATACTACAACAATGAAGGTGACCAAACCCTTTTCGCACCACAACCCACATAATCTCAATTGTATCAACACAATCAATTCTTTCATAAACATAGCAACATATATTACCAAATGTAACATTCAACAACAAAGCTTAAATACAACATTTAAGCGTAAAGCAATGGTACCCATACCCATTCCTACTGTGCAACAAAGTGTGTCAAGTTTTAAATTAATTATTCCACTTACACAAGTTTTAATGTTGCTATCCTATGGCAAAGTTTTAAGTAAAACCTAAGCCATGTTTCTAGGTTATTCCACTTCATATTTTAGTTGAACCTATAGTTATGACACTAAATACACATTCCAGTGGACCTACAGCCCGCTTCGATACCAATCAGAATACCCTCAAATTCTACTAAGCCCAGAATGTCACCAAACATAGACCATAACACATTTAATACCATGATTTAAGATAAATTACAGCAAGTAATCATTTCGAATAATTGAAAATTTCGACAGCATCTCCTTTGTTTTAGCATGAAAATGATCGACATAGCATCATATCAATTTATAAGACCAACAGGATATCAACATGCAGTGATAATAATAGCTAATCATCGACTAACACATCAATAAACATCGCTAACAAAAGAATAGGCATCAATTTAAGTCTAGGAAGATATAACAATTCACTCCTTAGCCCCACATGATTCACATGAGGGAAAGAACCAACATTAAGACCATAAACTAATGATTATTGCAATACTTATTGCAGTGTCTCCAAAAGAAGGTGAATTAGCTAGATTGTGATACTACGTGGAGGAGTGTAGCTAAATCCCTTTCCTGGGCCGATTTCATGGTACCTAAAGGAACAAACAACGAAAACACAAGCGTGAGTTCATCACTCAAAGAAAGTGTATTGCAATGGAACAACAAGGATCAAGACAACAAACCATCATTCCAGTCTCCACCGTTATATCACAACACATCACATTTAACATAATTTACAACCTTTAAAACAACATGGTAATCATCTCATGAGCATCTCATGAGTACTCTCATCATCATCTCATAAACACCTTCATTTATGAAATTCATTCATGCAATGCAATGCACATGTCTCCTGGAATACTCATACCGGTATGGTTGAGTGCACACCCGTCGGCATGCACCCTTTTTCCCCCTTCCATCCCGAAGATGGAGGGTGCCTATCACTCGCTTCCATTCACCTCAGTGAAGGAATCACGATGTAGGACTTATTCGAAAGAATAGCCGGACTAGTCATAACAGGTCTCACCGCCCCTACCGGAATAGTTATGACTTATCTCACCGGTCGGCCATGAAAATATGCCATGTATGCAAAATGGACAGCAACGTAAACATGAATAGAAATATTGCATATCAACACTTGGCATCTTAACATGTAGGACTGCATCTAACAATCGACGGAAACCGTACAAAACATGGCATGTGAATCATTCATCTACGACAAGCATATGTAATCATGGCATGAGGTCACCATATCATTGATATCATTTAATTCATGGCCTAAGAACATCATATCAAATATAACTTGTAAACCATGGCAACACAACATGTTATCTATTCCAAATGCCATCAAACCAATCTAGCAACACATAAAGCACACAATCCACACAATACACTTGCCTTCAACCACGGGCAACGGAGTGACGAGAGGTTGAGGGCACTCCTGGAGGCACACCACCTGCAAACACGTGCCACACACTCAATTCGAGTCTACAAAACAGCACACATAAATCCCGCTACCCCGACTTCGCTTACAACTCCTAAAATCAGAAAACAGCAAATCTGTCCCTTCGGGACAGCAGCCTTCCGACTATCATAACTTCTGTTCTAGGACACCAAATTAAATAAACGAGTACACTCTCGCGTAGCTTAGGAAATTTCCCAACTTTTTCTAGTTATAGGGAAAGACTGATTCGGACTCTAAAGTTGTTTAATCTAACGTTGAACACGAACTGTCTCAATCTCGTCACAGATTTGACAGTGCTCGGTAAAACAGGCATAACTTCTAAACGGCTGGGCGAAATTTCAATTTCTTTATATGCACGGAAAGATAAGGAAATTATCTACAACTTCCTAAAAGTCCGTACGGTCAGATTCAAATTAGAAATTGGCGAAAACGCCTGCCCTAGCTCGGGTTCCCAATCTGCCCGAACTGGAACACGAATACAACTCTAGTTTTCATTAGATCTAACCCATGGCAGCACCTCCCTTGATCTAAAAACATGGTAATCACCCTCTATAGCAGAATAAGAACTACCCCACAAGATCCCCCCATTACCTTCTTGGAGGAACACGAATCGACGGCCGAATCTTCGCGTTCCTTCCCCGGTTTTCCTCCCACGCGCCGATCCCGTCCAATCCACTCGTCGCGGAGCTCCTCCATGGCAAGGGCAGCAGCGGGGCAAGTTGTGGCAGCGAGGAGGCGTCCTTGGGGGCGCAAGGAGGAGGGGGTGGTGCAGCTTGAGGTGGAGGAGGAGGAGATTTGGGGAAGATGGGGGAGAGGAGGTGGGGGTGGCGGCTCCAAGGGGGAGAGATGGGGGCGCATGGGGGAGGGGCAGCAGGTGGGGGCGCATGGGGGAGGGGCAGCAGGTGTGCTGCCCTAGCACACCCCCACATGGGCCCAATTCATCCCACTGACGGCCCAAAACGACCCCGGAGAGGCCCGAAACGCGCTAAAACGCCAAACCGTAGGGTTCTAAATGTAAAAGATCACAAATTATCTCATTTACGATGTCTTATCACATTTTATCATACTTTTTAACATATCATCTCCTAATTTCAAATCCCGACATTTCGTGGTGTCACAGTACCTTATGGCAAAGGGGCACAAGGTATCATCCAAGAGTCCCATCCCTTCTATTATTGATTATGGTTTAGATGATTGCGATGATGCTAGTGATGATGAGGAAGTAGCATTTAAGTCTATAAATGATTTTGATATTAAGAAATTAGACTTGCTACTTAAAGATATTGAAAGATTGGAGGAGGTTGTCGAACAAAAGGAAGCTATTCTTGAAGCTCAAGAAGATCTCCTCATTTTTGAAAAGGAGAAGAACCTTGAGCTAGAGAAGAGCTTAGCTTTTGAAAGAAAAAAGAATGGGGACTTGGCCAAAAGCTCAAATTTGACCAAGCATGAAGTATTTAGTCTTGAGATCACCAATGCTTCACTCTTAGAGCAACTTGCTCAAGCAAAGGATGCTTGCAAGGCTCTTGAAGTGAAGCTTGTTGACCTCTCAAATAACGCTTCTACCTCAATCAACAACTCCAATATTTCATTACCTTCAACAAGCAACGGTTGCGCTAGATGCTATAATGTTGATGTTGCTACTTGTGCTACTAACCGTGAGACTTTGAAAGTGTTGGCTCATGAAAATGAGAAGCTTAAGGTGATGCTTGAAGATGGACTTCAAAAGTCCTACAAGGCTAGCAAGGGTTTAGAGGAGTTTCTCGGTAAGCGCCAAGGTAATCCTAAGAGCCAAGGGCTTGGGTATGTTCCGCCAAAGGGCAAAAAGAGCAACATTGTGGTTGCTCCTTTAAGCGAGCCTGTCCACTTTGTAAAAAGTGAAGGAACATCCAAGCACAAAGCTCACTCCGAGTTCTTTGCTTCTTATGTTCTTAAAAAGACTAACCTTGGTCGTGTAGTTGCTTATCATATTGGGCGTAAGCCGAGAAATACTTCTTTTGTTTGTTCTATTTGGGTCCCAAAATTGCTTGTTGCTAACGTGCGCGGACCTAACCAAGTTTGGGTACCAAAGAGCAAAAACTAAATGTCTTTTTGTAGGCCTATGTCTCCGGTGGAACAAGTTGGATTTTGTATAGCGGAAGCATGCATCACATGACCGGAGAAAAGGCAATGTTTGCGCACTTGGATGTGAACGGATTAAATAGTGAAAGCATTGTCTTTGGAGACAATGGAAAAGGAGAAGTAATTGGTTTGGGTAAAATCTCTATCTCAAATGATTTCCATTTAAGTAATGTTTTACTTGTTGAATCATTAAGCTACAATTTGTTGTCCGTTGCACAATTATGTGAAGCGGGCTACAATTGTTTGTTTAATGAAAAGGGTGTGGAAGTCATTAAGAGGCTTGATGGTTCAATAGCCTTTAAAGGGCGTTTGAAGGGTAAGCTCTATCTCGTAGACTTCAATACGGATAGACTTAATCTTGAAACGTGCTTAATGGCTAAATCTAGCATGGGTTGGCTATGGCATCGCCGACTAGCCCATGTTGGTATGAGGAACCTTCACAAACTCATTAAAGGCAACCACATGACTAACCAATGTTGTCTTTGAGAAAGATAGGGTTTGTAGCGCTTGTCAAGCGGGAAAACAAGTCGGTGCCTCTCATCCCGTCAAGAACGTGATGACGACCTCAAGACCGTTGGAGATACTTCATATGGATCTTTTCGGTCCGGTCGCCTACATAAGTATTGGGGGTAGTAAGTATGGTCTAGTAATTGTAGATGATTTTTCTCGTTTCACTTGGGTATTTTTCTTGCATGACAAGGGAGAAGTCCAAGTGACATTGAAGAAATTCATGAGAAGAGCTCAAAATGAGTTTGAAGTGAAGATCAAAAGAATCCAAAGCTTATTAACGGTATCGGCCGATCAGTTTCGCCACGGCAATGAGATTTGTGATTCTAGGGATTTGTGCGGGATCTCGAGCTTGATGGTAACACGTAATGCGAGGGCAATCTGTTTTAGACAGGTTCGGCTCCTCGGAGGAGATAATACCCTAGTCCTGTGTTCTTGGATATCTTGTGAGCCTCTCTTTCTTGTTTCTCCCTCCTCCCTTATATATATACCGGGGAAGGATACATAATAGATGGGCGCCACTGCCCTCGAACATGGTGGCCTGGCCGACATGTGCTTTGTCCTCATCGGCCCTCGCGCCTACGCCTTGGAGAGGTGGTTATGCTTTCCCAACCCACGCCGCCGCTCGTCAGTTCCAAAGATCCGCAGCTCGGGCAAAGGTCAGTCGCATGCTTCGTTCTTGGCGGGATGTTCGGGCGTGGCGCTAAGCTTCCCCAAGGATCGAGAGTTGCCTTGGGGAACAAGTCGAAAACCTCCTCCGGCCCGCCGTGGTGCTTCGGGCTTTGGGCTTATTCCACCCGCCAAGCCCGGCCAGTGTAGGCCCCTCTTGCAGGACTCCTGTCTCTAACATCCCACAAGAGCCCCAAGTGCTTTAGGATCGGATTTCCGCCTCTTATCCTCGTCATAAGGATTATGCGGGAAAAAGATCATAAAGAACTTGTAGTATGAAGCCACCGTGGTTGGTTAGCTCGTGGCCGTAAAGTGGTACCCGCGCTCGCTACGGTGCAAAGCGGCAACCGCTTGTTGCTTACCGGCCTCATGGGGCGTATCTGTAGTCTTTCGGCTCGTGGTCGAGTGGTACCCGCGCCGCTTACGGCGCGGCAACCGGCTTGTCGCCGGGCTGGCCCTCATGGGGCGACTGTAGTCTTTCGGCTCGTGGCCGATTGGTACTGCTACCGCTACGGTGCGCAAAGAACCGGCTTGTCGCTTACTGGCCCTCATGGGGCGCATCAGTAGTCTTTGGCTCGGGTCGAGCGGTACCGCACCCGCTTATGCGGTGTGCGGCGATTGGCTTGTGAGACCCAACCGACCCTCATGGGGCATACCTTGGTCATCCAGAGTAATGCTCGTGTTCGCTTACGGCGCACTACTTGAGACCCTCATGGGGCGATTCTCAAGACCGATTTAGTGAAAATCCTCAAGACGGCACCCAATCACGCTTAAGAAGCAAGTGATCAGCAATTGGCCCCAAATTATGGGGCATACCGCTTGGGGATGTTCGGAAAGTGCCCGCCCCAAACTTCCATGGCGGCTGCTCAGCCCATCATGGGGCGACTTTATCCCAAACTTCGAACCAGACTTGACACTGGTCGCTTTTTGCATAACTCCACTATCGGCCCAACATGGGGCGTGCCTAGATCTGGCCCAGGATCGAAAGTGGAGGCCGTTGCTTTCCCCGCCAGAAGGCGAAAATTAAGGCTTGCTCCTTATAAATGAGGGAAAACTTGCTAGACGAAGGTACCTCCGCCTCTTCCCCACCACCGTTGAGAAACCTTTGAGCCTCTTTCGGCGGTTTGGGCGACTTAGGGTTTCTACTTTTGCGCCCAAGGCCCCCGACGGTTCCTCCCTCCAGGTCTCCTTCACAGAGATGTCTTCCTCTTCGGGATCCTCGTCAGCGTCGGGAGGTAGCACCGACCCTGCGGCTGTGGGGTGGGAGACCTCCATCACCACGACGTCCCGCTTGGAGGGACTGGTCGCCGCCGGCGTCCTTCCTCCGTTGGCGTTTATCTCCGCCCGTCCCGCCGCAGGTGACCCTTACCCCACACCTCTGGAGAATGAGATTGTGGTGTTCGAGTCCTTCTTCTGGCGAGGATTTAGCATTCCTGGGAGCGCCTTCTTCCGGGGGCTCCTCCACTTTTACGAAATTGAGTTGATCAATTTGAACCCCAACTCAATTCTTCACATTGCTATCTTCGTTCAGCTTTGCGAGGCGTATCTTGGGATACGTCCTCATTTGGACTTGTTCCGCTCCTTCTTCTTGCTCAAGCCTCATCCGAACCGGGCCGCTCCTGGCCGTTAGAAGCGCCTGGGCTCCACTGGCGGAGGGCTCAAGAAGCAGTATTTTGTCGTTCCCCTCAAGACCTCCCTCAAAGGTTGGAGGCGGGAGTGGTTCTATTGTGCCAATGTTGACCCTTTCCTCGCCCCCTTCGCTGGCCGCGCTCCTAAAGCTTCCCGATGCTGGAGCGACGCCCCGGATGGAGGCGGTTTGGCCCAAATCCCCGAGCTTCTGGCATTGATTGACGATCTGAAGAACCGAGGGCTGACGGGTCCCGGGATCGCGATCAGCCTTTGTGAAGCGCCGGTGCAGCTCCTTAAAGGAGAGAGTCCATTTGGGGTTCCAAAGATAACGGGCCTCTGGACCCCACTCGGGAAACGGATGCGCCCTTGTCGATGGAGGCGCCGGCAAAGACGGGTAGTTGATCTCTTCATGCCTGGCACAGTGATCACCAACAGGGCTGCCTCATAAATTTTCGACGGCAAGGCCTCCTCCCTGTGAGTGCACTATTCTCTCGAAAAGCTGTTCCATGATTTCTTTGATCGATGTGTGATTCAAACAGGTGCGATCGTTCCTTATTTCAGAACACGATCCTTCCTCTCTCGACGCCCGGCCATCGGCCTCTCTGGCTGAAACATGCTCAGCGAGTGGCTGACACCTCGGTCGACGAGCTGCCGCTGAATCGGGCGGAGGAGGTCGCCGGTCTTTCGTCACCGGGCCTTCGACCTCCGATGCACCCGGATCACGGCTACGAGCCACGCCTTCTCGTCCTGTGGGCAACCCCGCCGCAGCGCTAACTTCCCTCCGAGTGGTGCTTGGTCTCTGATGAGACCTGGGATGAAATTCAAGAAATCCAAAAGGTATTCTTTTGGGCGATCCTTGTCTTTTTGTTACTGCCTGTGTTGAGGTGTCTTCCTTTTGCCGATTCAGACTTCGCTATGGACGCCCTCGTGGAGGGGTCTCCTGAAAGGAGCCTCAGTGCGAGGCTTCTAAGGGGAGCCCCCGTCGCGTCGGCTAGGTCACCCTCGCCGCCGACTGCCGGGGCGTCGCCACTAGGCGCCGGCAGCCCAACGGTCGAACCATCCAGTGGTCCGTCCGCCGACGAGATCGACTGTGCACCGCTCTCCGGAGTGGAGGAGGTGCCTCAAGAGCCACCGCCGCCGGTCCTCGCCAAGCCTCCGAATCGGACCGTATGGTGGGAAGGGGGTTCCACCGGAAAGGGATGGAAGAGGACGACGAGATGGAGAGAGTGGCTCTGGACGGAGCTTTATGAGCTCACCGTCGTGTAGCACGCTGGCCAGGGTGAGTTTCTTGTCTTCAATTTGTTGCTCTGACTTCTCTCGAGATTCTCGCCTGTTACCTAGGACATGGGGAGCGCCGGAGCAAAGGTCGCGGTTTTTTCCGGAAGGTGCTCCCGAAGCTCAAGGAGCAGGCGATCAGGACAAGCTCAGCGAGATCAGCGCGGACAGATGAAAAGAGGTCCACGGGCTTCAGGGCGAGTGTATGACGATCCGGGAGGAGAAGACGAAGCTTGAGCATATGCTCGAAGGTGAGATTCTCCCCTGGATTCGGTTTGGATGCCTTTTTGGATGGTTGGAGAGGATGATGGCGCTCTCGTGTTTCAGAGCGCGACTCGACCGTTGCTGAGCTGAGGGTCCAACTGGAGGCTTCAGAGAACTCCGCCTCAAGCTCGAGTCGCCTTGAGAGGATGCAAATGAGCCGAAGGGTAAATTTCTTTGACTTGGGTTGAACATACTTGGCGCCGGTGTGCTCTTGGTGGCCGCTTTGACTTTGTTGCAGAATGCAAGGAGAAGATGGCATGCCGAACAGGGGCCAGGCCCGAGCTGCGCTGGCCGTCGCCTGCGAGCCAGTTCTGCACCTTCTGCGTATTGAAGGAGTTGAGCCGGGCCAGGAGGACAACGCTGTTCCACTTCTCTCTGGAGGAGCCGACAGGATCAGAGCTTACGCCAAGGAGTCCGCGACAATGAGTGTGAACCAGGCATTGGCGGTGGTCAAGTCTCATTATCCGAGAGTTGACCTCGAAGCTGTGAAAGAAGGTTTTGCCTGTGATGAAGACAAGGCCAACGCGCTCCTCGAAGAGGTGTCCGGTGCATCGCAAACCTTGTTAGAGAATCTAGAATTCTGACTTCGATGTGGACCTTGATGCCGAGTGCTCGCCCTCCTTGTTTGAAATATTGTGTCTTCTCACTTGAATATAATTTGTCTGTATTGTCCTCTGCTGAGTGGGCTTCAGACCTCTTTCACTCTTTCTCCTTTGTCTGAGTTGCTAGAATATAGGCCCACAGCCTTTTGGATCCTGTTGCGCCTTTCTGGGTGGGTTTCACTGATCGGTTTGGCTCCTAGGCGCCAGTGGTCTTGGCCCGTGGCTTTCTTGCCCTGCACACGCTTTTCCGAGAGGTCGGGCGTGCAGCTCTCGAGCCGCCGGGACTTACGTTGTGGCCACCTGGCCGAGTGGTTTAGCCCCTGTGCTTGCGCTGCTTTGCTAGCTCTCCACTTCGGCTTTTTCGCTTAATTTGGGCGAATTGCGGGAAGGCCGAATGAGCTTGAACCGCTTCATGACACGTGGTCCGGCGAAATGCCCCTTGATTTTGTTCAATGTACCGATTTTCTTTGGTACTCCAAAGAATTGTCGGCCTTGGCGCGCCGCTTCGTCTTTTTGCGTCTTTGAATGGCGCCGCCGATTCCGAGCCAGGTACAGTGTTATAAATGGACGCCACCGCCTCGAGCGATCGCTCCTTCTTCTTCTTCTTCCCGCCTTTCCTCCATGGCTAGCACGAGGAGATTCATTGGCCCCTACGCGGCATTCTTCCGCCAGCGATTCTTCGGGCTACTCCATAACTGGGAGGAGGCAGAATTTTGGGAGGAGCTCGACTTCACCACTCTAGAGGCGGAGGAGGAAGGAGCCACCAGCGACGCCGCCGCAGTGGCCGCCTTGCTGGAGGTGGCTCCGGGGCTCCACGAGGTGGCTGAGATCATCCTGGAGATGATCGGGCGAGCGCCGCGACGACCTGGCCATCGTGTCTATCGTCCGCCTGCATCGCCCCTTTGGGTGGTTGAGGACGAGATCCTAGCGGCGCTACATCGCGCAAGACGCATCCGATCCCGACGACCTTCTCTCCAGTGCCTCGCAGCGGTATAAGCAGTTAGCCGGGCAGGATTACGGGAGCCGCCCGCCTTTCTCCCCTTTTTTAGCGAGAAAAGAAAAAAAGAAAGTTAGTAGTGTAAATTACTAATATTATGAATAAAATGTGGAATCTTGCCCAATCTATGCCGTCATGTTTATTCCGAGTTTAGGGTTCCGCCCGATCAACTGTTCTAGTCGGTTGCTCCAGTGCCAGCAACGAGGCGCTGGGGCACGAGCTTTTGACGGCTAGAAACTCTCGATCAGGCAAATCTCGGTTAGATTCTGGTGCTGTGAATTGTAGTCCCCGAGTGGTTAGTGCTTTCTACCCATTTCGTTATGCGCGTTGGTATAAACCGCCGGAGTTTTGTGCTCATCGCGGTTTTTATTTCCGTGCGTTTTGTATCAGCGCGTCCAGGATTAGGCGTTACACCAGTCGGGTAATAACCACTCGGGACTACCATTACACAGTAGGGCTTCAGAAAATAAAAGGGGATCACCATTTTATTCAGTATGTGAGAGTCGGGTACATAACTTATGCGTAGAAGCGACGGAGCTGTTCGGCGTTCCAAGTATTCGCTAAAATTTCGCCGTCTTCACGTCTAAGTCGATAAGCGCCCGGCCGGACCGTCTTCTCCACAATGTACGGACCTTCCCAAATTGGAGAGAGCTTGTGCTCGCTTCGATTCCTCCTCAGACTGTGATCTCTGCCGGGACCCCGAATTTGCAACCGACCCTCAGGTATTCAGCACTAGTCCAGAACGCGCTTAGTGCACACAGCCTTAACATTGGTAAATATCACAATCATACCAATCGATACTAATAAAGTACTTTTATTTAAATAGTCAAATCGGTTACTCGACCTTATGGTCAAGTTACAAATGTATGATTTCGCAGGCTAAACTTATTAAGAGAGAAATAGTAGCAGCGGAAAATCAAATAACTTCGTGGCGCCATCCAGTATATACCACAGGCAACTGACTGGGCTCGCTTACCTAAGTAGACGGTTCCTCTTGGAGTTCCTCCTCCAAAGCTGGTGTAGTCTCCTCTTAAACTGGTGTTGTATTGTGGCAAGGGTGAGTACTTGGTACTCAGCAAGTCATGCACAGAATGCAGGCTAATATACTACATGCATGGCTTAATACAAAGGAATAGCTCAAGGTATATTTGCAGTAAACAGCATTTGACAAGTAGTATAAGTAGATTCGAAAGCAGTAGAAACAAGTAAAGCGTAGATAACTTTTCAAGAAGTTTAGTAAACATCTTCCCATCCTAATCCACATTTCCAACATCATTATTAATCCAGCCCAACCTTTCAAGTCCAAGTTATTTTTGAGAAAATCTAACCCTTGACTGTAATTCCCGAGCGATGTCCAATACCGCGGACACGGCTATTCGAATAGATTCTACACTCTGCAGAGGTTATGCACTTTACCCACAAGATACAGTCAAACACCACAAAGGCGAGTTCCCGTAACAAAGTCTTTCGGAAACTTCTAACAATACAAGTGGTCCTCCCCGGTTATTGCGCACTAACCCTTCCCTTCGCTAAGGCGAAGTCTAGGCCAATCAACCGTTAGATGGGTACCTGGCCTCACCCAGACGCTCCCCCGCATACAACTTACACAAAGGGTGTAGTTGACCTCCGAGGTCCCACAGTACGTTATTAGCAACTTAGTCAACTAGGTCCGTCCCATTACAAACATGTGGTTGCACGTTAGACCCAGTTCAAAGGCTTGCAAGGTTAAGTCCTTAGGGTGACCAGGGCAAGACTACCCAAGAACCAAATCAACATCCCGATTGCCACAACCGCCCTTTGATTACTCTTGCCACATGCCCTGGCCGAAAACTATTTATCAAACCCCGCTTGATTACCATGCACCACGTGCCATCAACATCACATGATACCTTTTCCAAACAGGTTCAATATATCATTAAGTCAACATTAGCATTTGATTGTCCAAAATCCCGTCATGAGCACGAAAGGTGTCTAAGCAAAGATACTACAACGGTCTAAAACCCATGTTGGCAAGTTAGTAATGTCCAACTAGTAAACCACAACTAGGGTGACAAGGGGTCATGGCACATACTTAAATAATCAAGGTGTCATACAAAGAAATTGGTATTTATCTAATCCCCATATTTAACTAAAGTATTTTTCTATTGGAACTTAGCATGCAATAGGTTAAATCAAAATAAGTTTCAAAATAGGATCAACATGGTCAAAGCACAACTTGCCTTCAAAAAGTACTTGTTCTTGGTCTTGAGTTGGATCCTGAGTTAATACTTCTCCTTCAAATCCTTCCGGATGTTCAACGTCTACTCGTAAAGCGTGCAAATAGCAAATACAAGAATAAACTATAGGCAATAAGTGTCCAAACATCCAAATAAAATCCATAAACAGAGAGAACATAATTTTATGAATTTTTAGAAACTGGAATCACAAATTTGGAGTTAAAATGCAAAAGTTATGATTATTTAAAGTTTAAATAATCAATTAAATAATTTTACAGAGAAAAACTTTAGTCCAAAAATTAAATAAAATTCATATTTAGGTAGATCTCAATTTTATACAAATTTAGAAATTTGAATCACTCAAATCGGAGTTGAAACGCAAAAGTTATAAGCGTTTGAAGTTTGAATCAAAATCTGAAATCATTATTTCGAATTAATAAATCATTTTCTTTCGGAAAATCATTTATTGCGTCGGCGAGGATACGATGGACCAATCGGGTGGCGGCCAGGCGTGGCCTCGGGTCCACGCGGACGGCGCCGCGGTCTCGGCTCGGTCCGCAGTGGGCTCGGCCGCGGCTCACGATCGGCGACGGCGGGCCCTCTAACACGTGGGCCGCGTGTCGGCGTCTACACGCACGCTGCTGCGTGGGCGCTGACCGCGACGGTCAGCCTTCCCGACACGTGGCTCAATCTCGCCGTTGATTTGGAAATCAACGGCCCAGATTAGATCTCGGCTAACGCGCTTGGAAAACAACTCCATTGATCTCGACCGCTCGATCTTGATCGGACGGTCAAGATCCAATCTACCGCTATGAACGTGGTTCAATCTAAGCCATTGGATCTAGATCTAACGGTTGAGATTAGACTCGAGATCAACACGTGATTCTTTACCGTGGGTGACGTGGGCGAATTTAGGACCGTGCGATGAAGATCCGACGGTGGAGAAGCTTCGCGAGTGCGATGTCCACTACGGAGCTCGCCGGGCGTTGAGAACGAAGACCACACCGACGGCGTTTCGGGCACGCTCCGGCGAAGTGGGTGGTCTCTTCGGGTGCGTCTCGAAGCGGGGATTCCGGATCTGGGCTCCTTCTCGGCGGAAGACGACAGACGGCGGCGGAAAACGGCGCAAACCGCGGCGAAACAGGATTCTAACTCCGGTGAGCTCGTACGGGCAAACGGCGATGGCTCAGGCGGGATGGCTCGGGACACGGGTGCGCACGGAGGAGGGCAACCTCGGGGCGTGACCCGGGCTTTAAATAGCCTCGGCGTTCGTACCCGAGACGGAAACCTAATTCTCCACGGCGGCGGGCGCGGCGGCGGAGTCCGGCTCGGACTCGGGCGGAGACGACGACGGTCGACCGTCCACGTGGCGCGATCAATGGCCACGATCGCACGGGCGCGGCCGGTCGGTCCGGTCTCGGCCGAACCGTCGCGATCCAATCCGACCGTTGGATCTCGATCCGACGGCCGGATCAACTTGGGTTAGGGTTGGGTTCGACCGACTCAATTGGCTCGGGTCGGACTCGAGTCCGACTTCGAGTGCGGCTGGTCGGATGAACAGTGCAAACCCATTCGCATTTTCCAGCGATTTAATAATTAAAATAATTCCTAAATTCATTTAATTCATTAAAAATAGCAAAATACTCGTAAAATTCTAGAAAATTCTGGAAAATATTTTGGAACATTTTGGACTCAAATAAAATATTTCCAACAAAATTTTATTTGCAAAATTAAATTCTTTAATTATTTCAAAATGGAATAAATTCAAATAAATTCCAAATAAATCCAAATAAATTCCAGAAAATTCCAAAATTCACCAAAGTGCCAAATCACACATGAATTTAAGAAAAGCAAAATTTTGGGGTGTTACAAACCTCCTTAATAGAATCTCGTCCCGAGATTCGTGGCTTACTACGTAATAGGTTTGGAAACTCTTTCTTCAGATCCTCTTCGTGCTCCTAAGTCGCTTCGCTCTGCATGGTTGCTCCATTGAATTCTACAGAAACGGGTTGACTTGTTTCTAGTCTCTCGATCCATGGTGTCTAAAATCTTCACGGGATGCTCCTTGTAAGTCAAATCTTCTTGCAACTCGATTGACTCTAGCGGCGTCTGTTCCTCAGGTACTCGGAGACACTTCTTCAATCGGGACACGTGGAATACGTCATGTACTCCTCGCTAACGATCGAGGCAACTCCGGTGATAAGCAACCGCCTCGCGACTCAAAATCTTAAATGGTCCAACATAACGGGTGCGAAGTTTCCCTTTGGCATGGAACCTCTTAACTCCCCGAGGCGTAACTCGAGGTATACGAAGTCTTCGGTTCAAAACTCAAATCTCGGCGACGGTTGTCAAGATAACTCTTCTCGTGGATCGGGCTATTTTCAACCTTTCCCTAATCATGGCAATCGCTCTTCACCTCTTGAAGAATATCAGTTCAAGACACGGGCGCCACGGTCTCATTCCAATTCAATGGCGTCTGACAGGGTCGACCATACGGTGCCTCAAAAGGTGACATCTCAGAACTAGCCTCGATAACTATTGTTGTAATCGAACTCGGCATACGGCAAACTCTTATCCCAAGAGGTAGCATAAGCCAATGCACATGCTCTTAACATATCCTCCGTAATCTGATTGACTCTTTCTGGCCTGTCCCATCCGCCTGGATGATAGGTCAGATCTTGAAGTTTAAACGGGTTCCCATGGCTTTGTGCAACTTATTCCAGAACCTTGAGGTAAATTGGGTACCTCATAGATACAATCCTCTTTGGCACTCCGTGCAAAGCAGACAATCTGATCATGTACAACTCGCTAACTTATCTCCGAGTAGGTGGTCTTTACGGGATAAAATGGGCTACTTTGGTCAAACGATCCACTATAACCCATATGGAGTCATAACCTCCTTGAGTCTTAGGCAAACCGGTAATGAAATCCATTCCGATTTCCTCCCACTTCCACTCAGGTATTTTCAATGGTGTAGTAATCCCATCGGTCTCTCGATGCATTGCCTTGACTTTCGGCATACATCGCACAATGCAACATGCTCGGCAACTTCACGCTTCATGCTTGGCCACCGTAATCTTTCCTTCAGATCCTGATACATCTTGGCGCTTGTGATGAATTGAATACTTGAGTCATGAGCTTCTTCCGTAATCGATTGCTTTAACTCCCTCGTTAGGCACACAAATCCGATCCTTCATCCATAACGTGCCTTGCTCATCCAACTTGAAGTCCTCTGCCTTGCCTTCTTCCTTGATGGACTTAATCCTGCGGATCTTGTCATCATCCTTCTGTCCTTCCCGGATCTGATCCTCTAGGGTAGGCTTTACTTCTAATGCGGCCAAGAATCCACTAGGTACCACCTCAATCTTCATTCTCTGGAAATCCTCACATAGCTCATCCTGACTTGTGGCTATCAACATATTCACGGTATGGCTTTTCCGACTCAGAGCATCGGCTACTACGTTGGCCTTCCCGGGATGGTAATGGATTCCAACATTGTAGTCCTTGATCAACTCTAACCATCTCCTCTGCCTCATATTCAGATCCGACTGGGTGAATATGTATTTAAGGCTCTTATGATCCGTATACACTTCACATCTGTTCCCGATCAGATAGTGATGCCATATCTTCAAGGCATGCACTACGGCAGCTAAGTCTAGGTCATGCGTCGGATAATTCTCCTCATGCGGCCTCAACTGCCTTGATGCATAAGCGACGACTTTTCCGTTCTGCATCAGCACACATCCAAGTCCTTGGCGCGATGCGTCACAATAAATATCGAAGCTCTGATTAACATCCGGTAGAACTAACACCGGTGCTGATGTCAATCGCTTCTTCAGCTCCTGAAATCCTTTCTCACATTCTGGCGTCCATGCAAACTTCTTTTCCTTCTTCAGCAATTGCGTAAGAGGTTTCGCAATTGTCGAAAAGCCTTCAATGAAACGGCGATAGTATCCTGCCATTCCAAGGAAACTCAACTGGGTCACGCCTTCGGTCGCTCCCAATGTAACATGCCTTCTACCTTGCTTGGATCTACGGCGACTCCTTCTGCGGTCATTACATGTCCGAGGAATTCTACCTTGTCCTTCCAAAAATCACACTTGCTGAACTTGGCGAAGAGTTGCTGTTCCCTCAGCTTTTCCAAAACTCGCCTTAAGTGTTCGGCATGTTCCTCCTCTGTCTTGGAGTAGATTAGGATATCATCTATGAACACGACAACAAACTTGTCCAAATATTCCATGAACACCTTATTCATCATATTCATGAAATATGTTTGGCGCATTCGCTACCCAAAGGACATGATCAGAACTCGTAATGTCCATATCTTGACGAGAATGCAGTCTTCGGGATATCTTCTGATCGGATCTTCAACTGATGGTATCCCGATCTCAGATCAATCTTGGAGAAAACTCCGGCTCCTCTCAATTGGTCAAACAAATCATCAATCCTGGGTAGCGGATACTTATTCTTCACGGTGACTTCATTGAGTGCACGGTAGTCAATGCACATCCTGAAACTCCCATCCTTTTTCTTGACGAACAGAATCGGTGCTCCCCACGGCGACTAACTCGGTCCGATAAATCCTTTCTCCATTAACTCTTCTAACTGCTTTCTTCATCTCTACCAACTCCTCGGTAGACATCCGATAGGGTCTCTTTGCTATCGGTCTTTGTGCAGGTACAATCTCTATCACAAACTCTATGTCCCTGTTTGGCGGCATACAAGGTAGATCTTCATGAAAAACATCTGGGTACTCATTCACCAATGAGACATACTCTATGCTGATTGACTTGGTACTGTTAACCATCAACTGTCCATCTCTAACGGCAGTGGCTTGAAATTCCACTTTCCTTCCACACGGGCTCTCAACTGAGATAGTCCTTCGTCCACAATCCAATACGGCCTTTTGCTTGGATAACCAGTCCATTCCCAAAATAACGTCTAAGGTCTGGGTCTCCAAAATTATAAGGTTCGCTAGGAACTCTATTCCATCTATTAGTATTCTCACCCCGGAACATCCTACTTTCGTTCGGAGTTCGGAACCAGGGGTTTGAACTAAAAGCATGCATCTAAGTCTTGCAATCCCCAAATCATTTTTAGCGGCAAAGCCTTGCGAAACAAACGAATGCGAAGCTCCAGAGTCAAACAAACTGCAAGGTGCATCGAGTTAACAAGTAACTTACCCAAGACGACGTCGTAGCATTCTCGCAGTGCATCCGCGGTGACATGGTTGACTCGGCCTCTCACCACGGCCTGGGGTGTGACTTCCTGTCGGGCGCCCTAGCTGGGTGGTTCCAAGATTGAAGCGAATCGGGTCACTCTCGCTGTCTTCTTTGGACAATCATGGCAAAGTGTCCCGGCTCGCGCTTGTAGCAAATGGCCTCATCGTTTCCTTGCCGATCGCCTCGAGCGGCGTTTCTAAGCGGGGCTGGGTCCGTAGTTCGATTGACAGTGTCTTGGTGCTGTGACGGTGTCCTTGTAGCATTCTCGTGGTTGGAATCAAGAATTGGTTTGGTGCAACTCTCAGCGCTGGCGTTCCTGGCGTGATCCTGTTGTTGCATTCTCGCGCTTCTCGTTTCATCCAGTTCCTTGCGCTTGTCCTCAAGAATAAGCGCTTTATTCACCAACTCTTGGAAATCCGGAAAGGTGTGGGTGATCAATCCTACTTGCAATCTGAGTTAAGTCCCTTCATGAAGCGAGACTGCCTGCTTTATCTGTCGCTACATCCTCAAAGGTGCGTAGCGTGCAAGCTATGTGAACTTGTTCGTAGTCGACCACCGGCTGATTACCTTGCTTGATTGCTCACGAACTCCTCCTTCTTAAGGTCCATGATTCCTTCAGGCACGTGATACCGATTTTAACGCACTGTGAACTCTTCCCAAGTGATGTCTTGAGGGTTCTCTTGCGTGGGCAATGTAAATTCTCCCACCATTCGGCCAATGTTCCTTCCAACCGATGAGAAGCGTAGAGTACCTTCTCATTTCCTATGCATTGAGCTATGTGTAGCTTCCTCTCAATTGACCTTAACCAATCATCGGCCTCCAATGGATTGGCATTCCTGCAGAAAGTGGGTGGGTGAGTCCTCATGAACTCTAACAGTCTTGTATTCTGGCGTTGTCCCTGATTGACTTGATTAGCTGTGGCCTGGGTAGTGACGTTTTGCATTTGTTGCATCATAGCATGCATCAACTGAGTCTGAGCAGCAAGAAAAGCTCCAAAATTCTGCATATCTAGTGGCGGTGCTGGTGCTCCATCATTGGGGTTTTCATTGGCGAGAACCACTTCCATTACTCCCAAAGTTTCATGGTGTTCACCATCTGTCGATTTGCTCTAAGTTTTAGAGATGAGAGGGAAACAAGAATAGACAAGTAATATGGAACTTATGCGGGGCGAAGGGTGTAACTTTAAGGTCCAACTTTATTATTGATATTAATAACTTGGTATGGCTGCTTACAATGCCTAAGGGCCTTGCAACACATACTGCACACTCAAGAAACAATGAAAATCCAAATCGAACTAACACCGAGTCTAACGCCTAAAGGGTGACTCTTTATTCTATGACGCGACTCGGTGAGGAGCCTCACTATAGAACCTACGCCACTCATCGAAAACCTCCACGGCACGGTGCGGATCTTTGCGGCATAGGCGCGAAAGCGATTGCCATGTCCAAAGCAACTATGTCATCTGTGGTAGTCGAAGAAGCGGTGTCCTCATCGAGATCCGACTCCTCGGATGCTGGTTCGTGTAGCTCGATCACGGCTCACAGTTGCAGTCCGTACAAAGTCATCTCCAACTTCGTCAATCCTTCGCAGAAGGTGTGACACATACTCTTGAGTTTCCCGCCATCTGTTCTTCTCTGTCGTGATCTCCTTGCGGGCCTTCGTAGCTCCTTGCTTGTATCATCGAAAGTACATCCTCCTGGCGACAACAAATCGTGCCAACTGTGCAACCATGGCATCCTCATCCTGAATCGCCGGTCAAGAAGGTTATCGCTGGCTGGTGATAACGAACACCGTGCTCTCCAACTCTCTGGCGTAGATATGGGTAATGTGCGCATCGCTCGTCGTGATACTTCTTGGATACCCATCTGCATTATAGACCTCCCGGCAAAGGTCAAAGTTGTATCGGGCGATTGCCTGGGCCCTTCTTCCTAGCAGGTACCTCAATCTTCACGTCACAAGCCTTGATCAATCCTGCTTGTCTGATCACTTCCACTTGGTATTGCGGCTTTTCAAAATCCCCGAGAGTCTGAAGCATATGCCAAAGTTCTGCGGCGTGACCAACTCCCAGATCAACGTAGTTGAACTCTTCCTCCATCTGTCACAAGAGTGCTCACGTAAGAACTCGAAATTTTAAATCGTGACAAGGTAAGGGAATATTCAGCAAGAGACAAGGAAAGAGAGAAGGGGGTAAGTCTAGATGTCATTTCTTATCTTGACAAATTTTTAGCTTTAGAAAATAGGTTTTATCCTCACTACGACCATTCTAGCTAGGGTTGAGCCTACGGTCAAGTATGGCTCTGATACCACCTCTGTCGGGACCCCGAATTTGCAAATCCGGACCCTCTATGTATTCAGCACTAGTCCAGGAACGCGCTAGTGCACACAGTCTTAACATTGGTAAATATCACAATCATACCAATCGATACTAATAAAGTACTTTTATTTAAATAGTCAAACTGGTTACTCGACCTTATGGTCAAGTTACAAATGTATGCCTCGCAGGGCGAAACTTATTAAGAGAGAAATAGTAGCAGCGGAAAATCAAATAACTTCGTGGCGCCATCCAAAGATACCACAGCAACCGATCGGCTCGCTTCCCTAAGTAGACGGTTCCTCTTGGAGTTCCTCCTCCAAAGCTGGTGTAGTCTCCTCTTCAACTGGTGTTGTATTGTGGCAAGGGTGAGTACTTGGTACTCAGCAAGTCATGCACAGAATGCAGGCTAATATACTACATGCATGGCTTAATACAAAGGAATAGCTCAAGGTATATTTGCAGTAAACAAAGATTTGACAAGTAGTATAAGTAGATTCAAAGCAAAGAGAAACAAGTAAAGCATAGATAACTTTTCAAGAAGTTTAGTAAACATCTTCCCATCCTAATCCACATTTCCAACATCATTATTAATCCAGCCCAACCTTTCAAGTCCAAGTTATTTTTGAGAAAATCTAACCCTTGACTCAGTAATTCTCGGCGATGTCCAATACAGCGGACACGGCTATTCGAATAGATTCTACACTCTGCAGAGGTTATGCACTTTACCCACAAGATACAGTCAAACACCACAAAGGCGAAGTTCCTCAGAATAAAGTCTTTGGAAACTTCTAACAATACAAGTGGTCCTCCCGGTTAATGCTCACTAACCCTTCCTTCGCTAAGGCGAAGTCTAGGCCAATCAACTGTTATATGGGTACCTGGCCTCGGCCCCAGACGCCCCCCGCACAACTTACACAAAGGGTGTAGTTGACCTCCTGAGGTCCCACAGTGCGTTATTAGCAACTTAGTCAACTAGGTCCGTCCCATTACTGACATGTGGTTGCACGTTAGACCCAGTTCAAAGGCTTGCAAGGTTAAGTTCTTAGGGTGACCAGGGCAAGACTACCCAAGAACCAAATCAACATCCCCAAAGGCCACAACTGGCCCACCTGATTACTCTTGCCACATGCCCCGGTCGAAAACTATTTATCAAACCCCAGTTGATTACCATGCACCACGTGCCATCAACATCACATGATACCTTTTCCAAACAGGTTCAATATATCATTAAGTCAACATTAGCATTTGATTGTCCAAAATCCTGTCATGAGCACGTAGCAGGTCTAAGCAGTATACTACAACGGTCTAAAACCCATGTTGGCAAGTTAGTAATGTCCAACTAGTAAACCACAACTAGGGTGACAAGGGGTCATGGCACATACTTAAATAATCAAGGTGTCATACAGCAAATTGGTACTTATCTAATCCCCCATATTTAACTAAAGTATTTTTCTATTGGAACTTAGCATGCAATAGGTTAAATCAAAATAAGTTTCAAAATAGGATCAACATGTTCAAAGCACAACTTTCCTTCAAAAAGTACTTGTTCTTGGTCGTGAGTTGGATCCTGAGTTAATACTTCTCCTTCAAATCCTTCCGGCACTTCAACGTCTACTCGTAAAGCGTGCAAATAGCAAATACACGAATAAACAATAGGCAAAAAGTGTCCAAACATCCAAATAAAATCCATAAACAGACAGAACATAATTTTATGAATTTTTAGAAACTGGAATCGTCAAATTTGGAGTTAAAATGCAAAAGTTATGATTATTTAAAGTTTAAATAATCAATTAAATAATTTTACAGAGAAAAACTTTAGTCCAAAAATTAAATAAAATTCATATTTAGGTAGATCTCAATTTTATACAAATTTAGAAATTTGAATCACTCAAATCGGAGTTGAAACGCAAAAGTTATAAGCGTTTGAAGTTTGAATCAAAATCAAATCATTATTTCGAATTAATAAATCATTTTCTTTTCGGAAAATCATTTATTGCGTCAGCGAGGACACGTGGACCAATCGGGTGACGAGCGTGGCCTTCGGGTCCACGGACGGCGCGCGATCTCGGCTCGGTCCGCAGTGGGCTCGGCCCACGGCCACGGCCAGGCGGGCCCCTCGACACGCGGGCGGCGTGTCGGCGCCACACGCACGCGTGTGGGCGGCGCTGACCGCGACGGTCAGCCTTCTGGACGCGTGGCTGGATCTCGGCCGTTGATTTGTAAATCAACAGCCCAGATAGATCTCGGCTAACGGCGCTTGGAAAACAACTCCACTGATCTGGACCGTTCGATCTTGATCGGACGGTCAAGATCCAATCTACCGCTATGAACATGGTTCAATCTAAGCCGTTGGATCTAGATCTAACGGTTGAGATTAGACCTGGAGATCAACACGTGATTCTTTACCGTGGGTGGCGTGGGCCGAATGCGGACCGTGCGATGAAGATCCGACGGTGGAGAAGCTTCTGGTCTGCGATGTCCACGGCGAGCTGCGCGCCGGCGTTGAGAACGAAGACCACACCGAAGCGGCGTTCGCACGCTCCGGCGAAGTGGGTGGTCTCTTCGAGTGCGTCTCGAAGCGGGGATTCCGGATCTGGGCTCCTTCTCGGCGGAAGACGACGGACGACGGCGGAAAACTGCGCAAACCGCGGCGAAACAGGATTCTAACTCCGGCGAGCTAAATGCACGGGCAAGCAGCGACGGCTCAGGCGGATGGCTCGGGACACGGTGCGCACGGAGGAGGGCAACCTCGAGGCGTGACCCGGGCTTTAAATAGCCTCGGCGTTCGTACCCGAGACGGAAACCTATTTCTCCACGGCGGCGTACGCGGCGGCGGAGTCCCGCTCGGACTCGGGCGGAGACGACGACGGCGGACCGTCCGCGGGGCGCGATCAACGGCCCACGATCGCACGGCGCGGCGGTCCGGTCGGTCTCGGCTCGAACCGATGCGATCAATCCGAGGCCGTTGGATCTCGATCCGGCGGTCGGGATCAACAGGTTAGGGTTAGGTTCGACCACTTTACCTGGCTCGGGTCGGACTCGAGTCCGACTTCGGAGTGCGGCTCGGTCGGATGAACAGTGCAAACCCATTCGCATTTTCCAGCGATTTAATAATTAAAATAATTCCCAGAAATTCATTTAATTCATTAAAAATAGCAAAATACTCAGAAAAATTCTAGAAAAATTCTGGAAAATATTTTGGAACATTTTGGACTCAAATAAAATATTTCCAACAAAATTTTATTTGCAAAATTAAATTCTTTAATTATTTCAAAATGGAATAAATTCAAATAAATCCAAATAAATTCCAGAAAATTCCAAAAATTCACCAAAGTGCCAAATCACACATGAATTTAAGAAAAGCAAAATTTTGGGGTGTTACAATCTCCTTCTGAAAAGGTTCTTCCTCTGACATTGCGAGAGTGGTAACGCCGAAGTCCCTGGAGGTACTTAGCCGACTGGATGGCTGCAACGTTCCGAGCCTCCTCGAGTTGATCAAGCTCTACCATTCGGCTTCCCTCGGACTCGGCTTCGTTGTAATTCCGAACCCTCGCGGATTCGAACCCTAGCTCGGTCGGCAGAACCGCCTCTGCGCCATAGACCAGAAAAAAGGGGGTTTGGCCAGTTGCTCGGCTGGGAGTGGTCCTGAGTCCCCAGAGTACCGACGGTAACTCCTTCACCCATCGGGCAGCGTTTGGTTTGAGTCGGTCGAAGATCCTGGCCTTGAGGCCTTGGAGGACCAGACCGTTAGCTCGCTCAACCTGCCCATTGCTTCGTGGGTGAGCCACCGAGGCGAAGCAGATCTTGATCCTGACGCCTTCGCACCATTCTTGGAATTCTTCACTCCTGAATTGGGTGCCGTTGTCCGTGATGATCCGGTTGGGCACTCCAAATCTTACCACAATATCCTGGAAGAACTCCTTGGCCTTAACTGCAGTGATAGTGGCAACTGGTTTGGCTTCGATCCACTTGGTGAACTTGTCAATGGCCACGAAGAGGTAGGCGAAACCACCTTGAGCCTTCTTGAGCGGGCCCACTAAATCGAGCCCCCAGACTGCGAAGGGCCAAGAGATGGGGATAGTTTGTAGCTCCTGCGCCGGCAAGTGTGTCTGTCTTGCATAGAAGCGGCAGCCCTCGCGAGTTCGAGCGATCTCCTTGGCATCCGGGTCGCTGCAGTTGGCGGAAGAAGCCACTGTCGGTAGGCTTTCCCAACCAAGGCGCTTGATGCCGCATGATGGCCACACATCCTCGAGTGGATTTCTTGGAGCAGCTCTCTTCCCACTTGTCCCGAAATACACCGCCGAGGACACTGAGGCACTCTTCCGGAAGAGCTCGTCGCCCACCACCACGTAGGACTTGGCTTGTCGGGAGGCGCTCTGCCAGGGTGGTCGCTCGGGAGTTTGTCCTTCAGGAGATAATCAAGGTGCGGGGTAATCCAATCGGGATCGATGAAGCAGGACCCGGTCCCGAGGTTCATTATTCGGCTCTTGTCGTTTTGTAGCAGTTGGCTCGTGAAGATCACATGCGAAGATGCCACTCGGGATATCTGCCCGAGTGGCTCCCATTTTAGCCAACTCGTGGCTGCCTCATTATTGCGGCGGAGGACATGAACCACTCCAGGACCGTCAAACTTGCCTTCCAATTCTCGGACTTCTTTGGCGGTATGCCATCATGGTCTTATCCACGCACGACCAGTCCTTACGTACTTGGTTCACCACCAATCGAGTCGCCCGAACCGCCGGCCGTCGGATTAAAGTGATATGGCGTCACGGGCCCATGGGCGAGCCTCGTACTCTGCGGCATTGTTCGAGGCCGGGAAGTGAATCGAAGGACATACTTCAACCTGTCGCCTTTAGGCGAGACAAGGAGAACTCCCGCCCGGCTCCTCCAAGCATGAGAGATCCATCGAAGTGCATGACCCAATATTACGGCTCTTCTTCCGTGCGGGAGCACAGGATTGATCCACTCGGCGTAAAGTCGGCCAAAGCACAGGACTTAGCGGTGCGCGCTTGAATGAGACGTCGAAAGCTCCAAGCTCGGCTGCCCACTTTGAAATTCTTCGATTGCTTCCCGATTCACGGAGGACCTCTCCCACGGGGAAGAGCGTCACTCTTGAAATCGAATGTCCTTGGAAATAATGCTTGACTTAGTGGCGAGATCGGAATGGCGTCTGACAGCTTACGGATTTGAGGATATCGGCGTCTTGGATTCGCCAAAGACTTCGCTGACAAAATAAACCGGGCGTTGCACGCCGTAGCGGTGTCCAGATTCTTCCCGCTCCACAACTATCACGGCGCTGACTACATGAGTTGTCGCCGCTATGTAGAGCAGGAGAGGTTCACCTTGCACCGGTGAGACTAGAATTGGAGGGGTGGAGAGGAACACCTTGAGCTCTTCAAAGGCTTGCTGCGCCTCCGCTGTCCATTCAAAGCGGTCCTGCTTCTTGAAGAGCTTGAAGAAAGGCATTCCCCGAACTCCCAACCGTGAGATAAACCTGCCAAGTGCTACCATGCACCCAGTGAGCTTTTGGACCTCTTTTTGGCTGGTAGGCGGGGCCATCCTCATGATGGCCCCGATTTTCTCCGGGTTCGGCTCGATCCCACGATGAGAGACAATGAACCCGAGTAGCTTCTCGGAGGAAACTCCGAAAACACACTTCTCGGGGTTTAGCCTCATCTGGAACACCCTCAGACTTGTGAACGTCTCGGCCAGGTCAGAGGTGAGGCTGTCTTCTGCCTCGGTTTTGACCACTATATCATCCACATAAGCTTCCACGTTGCGTCCAAGCTGATGGTGAAAACACCGTATGTCGCGCGATAAGTCGCGCCCGGCGTTCTTCAAAAGCGGCATGGTGATGTAGCAATATGCTCGAAACGGGGTGATAAGCGAGGTCTTCTCGCAATCCTCCTCTCGGCCGGATTTGATGATAGCCTGAGTAGGCGTCGAGAAAACTAAGTAGTTGGGATCCGGCGGTGGAGTCTACCACCGATCAATACGAGGAGACCAAAGGGATCTTTCGGACAAGCCTTGTTGAGGTCGGTGTAATCAACACACATGCGCCCGACTTTTATTCTTCTTACGGACAAATGCAGGTTTGCCAACCCGATCGGGATGATACACTTCTTTGATGAGCTGCGGCTAGCAGCTTTGTAATCTCCTCCCTGATGGCCTGTCGGCGGTCTTGGGCGAATCGTCGCAGCCTTTGCTTGGCGGTGATGTGCATGTCCTACATGGCCCCTCATGCCTTGGTGGTTGTGTGCAAGACGTTGCTGATCATGCCCCATATACACATCTTCATTTTCAGCAACAAATTCATCATTTTCATCTTCATTAGCAGCCTCTTGACAAGCGGCATTTAGATTATATCTTGGACGAAATGGAGCAGCGACTGCAGCATAATTGAACGCACCATTTGGACCTCGAGGGAATAGTGGTGGTGGATTTCATCGTGGAGGAGTATGATCAATTTGTTCAATCCGGCTTTCAAGACCTCCAAGATGATTCTCCAAACTATCCAGACGAAAAAGGACTTGGTTAGTCAGCTTTCTTTCAAAAGTGTTTGCGAATTGATTCATCAATGCTTGCGACCAAGGAGACAATGGCGTGATAGGATGTTGATCCACGCCATTAGCATCGTCATCCTGCTGTGTTCCATCATGAGCAATTCTTGAACCTGATATGGTTAGCGAGAAATAAAAGAACCCTAATAATGCTAATATATGTATATGTGGAACTCACAGCCCCTCAAATCCTACCAACCGAAGCTCTTACCTTTCTCGACAATAGCTCGCATGTTTGCTGGTTTGTGATAACTTCAAAAGGGAGTTAGGCCCTGTTTGTTTCAGCTTAGGCTTTTTGGCTTTTGGTTTAAAGCTAGCTTTTTGGCTTAATGAGCTTTTAAGTCGTCTGCTTTTAAGCTAAGACATGTTATTTGGTATCATAGCTTATTAATGGGTTAGATGGTACAGCTTATAGATGAAAAGTCTAAAATATCCTAAATAAGATGATGGATGAATTCTCAATTTATATATGATGGCATTTGGTGGGTAATTTTGGAAACTTTTAGTGGCAAATGGTTATTTCATTCAAAAAAGCCCAAAAAAGCTCCTCTTATGCGGCTTTTGGCTTATAGTTATCTGAGGTTTTTGGCTTTTTAAAGCCCGAATTAAAAACCGATCGTTTGTTTCGGCTTAGGCTTTTTGGCTTTTAAGCCGATGAAAAAGCCGAAACAAACAAGACCTTAGTAGAGCGATTGCAAGGTGCGAGAACACACTGATCAATGGCAAGTTTGTGGAGCTCTAGGTGTGCAATTTGTTGTTAAGGGTAGCGATCAGTAGTTCAACAGTTGTAATAAAAGTTTGCACAAGTACTAGTCTTGGTTGCTGATAACATGAGGTTTCAAAAGGCAAACTCAAACTAGTGGCAAGAGCAGAACTTTGGAAATTTGGATGCAACCGTGGCACTTCTTTTTTTCATTTTTTTTTTCCAGTTTTTCTCACTTTTTTTGTGGCCAATTAGCAGGTTTGAACAGCAGGGGAAAAAAATAGGTAGCAACTGATCAAACTTGAAAAACTAGCAGATTTCAAACTACTCCAAAAAACACCACGAAATTTTACAAGAAGGTGGGTTTTTGAGTTAGGGAGCAATCAAAAGTGGTTCGAATGGATTTGGACTTCTAGAGACAAAGATATAAACATTTTGGTGACTGCAACACGGAGGGAAAAATTCTGGACGAAAATTTGATTTCCGATCTGAAGTTGTTTCGTTGTTTCTTTGAGGCTTCTATTTTTTTTGGAAGGATTTCTAGGTTATGCATTGAGAGATAATAGACCAGCAACTAGACATGACAAGACGAACAAAAACTCAAAAAAGCAAATTGAAATTAACAGATCGAATAGCTAGAACGGGCTAGGAATGGGATATTTTGTATGGCAACCTTCAGGATATAGGTAAAATAAAAATTAATCTACTACTAAAGGATATATGAATTCCTACCGACAACGAAGGCTATGATACCACTTGATACACACATGCCTCGATTTAAGATGCGTACGCTCGAGTTTGGTCGATCTTCCGTCGTAGGAGAAATTCCTGAAGGGCGAGTTGTGACTTTGATGAAGGGGTGGCTAGCCACGATCTAAGAACGCGATTAGCAGCCTCGCAATTGCTAAACCGACTCCTCAATTTGTTATCAAATGTGTCAAAACACGACTGACCTGTTCACTAAAAACGGCCCGAGCAATTTGACGAGAATTGAAAGATCAACAGCGAAAGAAATCACTCGACGATGAATGATTGAATGACACTTCAAGTTTTTGGGGCCAAGTGGCCTCTACAATAGCAGTAGCTAAAACTAAAATCAAAGTCTATCCCTTTTGTTTTCATGGAAGATCGACTAAAAACAAAGGCCAATCGTCCTTCCTAATGACATGCATGTAAACTTTTTTATGTTGCGGCCACAAAAATAGAAAGCGCTGAAAACTTCCTTATGGTGCGCCATGGTGCAGGCTTCTCCTATCGGGGCCATAAAATTAGTATCAAATATTCCCTTCACGGCTGATAATAAAAGGAAGTTTCCTTGCATGCATGCCTTCCATAATAATAGAGATCTTCATGGCTGAAAATGAGGAGCGTGGCACCAAAATTTGGATCTCTCTCCTTGCTGCATTCCCTCTCCTTGCATGCAGCACTACTACAGAACCGGGTATCACAACCGGCATATTAGAAGCGGTTTCATGCGAACCGGTTGTAATGTGCGCACCAGAAGCGGTTCGTGGCAACGGGCAGGAGAGGACCTCTAGAACCGGTTTGAGCCACGAACCGCTTCTGATATTTGAGCTTTAGAAGCGGTTCGTGTATAAAACCGCTTCTGGAAAGTCAGAAACGGTTTGAAACACAAACCGCTTCTAAAGCTCAAATATCAGAAGCGGTTTGTGTCTCCAACCGGTTCTAGAAGCCCTCCCGCCCATCACATTTTAAACCCTTCTTCCTCCCCGAGCCAACAGTCATGAACAATGGAGGCCGAGCACTGTTCGTTCCGGGGAAGTGCTGCCCAAATTTTTAGTTTTTAAATTGCCAGTGATTTAGCTTCAAATTAAGTGTTTCAAGGTCAGTAAGAGCATGTTAGCATCTTTCTCACCTACATATTGCTGTTTTTTATGCATTGGATGTGGAGAAATCATGATTTATTCATGTTGAAATGTGTTCCTTAATTTGCTAGGTCACTCTAGAACATATTGAAATGTGTATGGTATGAAGTTGTTCCCCAAAATTTATTTTCTATGCTTGTTTTTGTTATGGTATGAAGATGTATGGTGGTGATATAGTTCAAAATATGACATTGCAATTAATGAATTAATTAGTAGTGTATAAAATAAAATAGGAAAACATGTGAAGGATAAAAAAATAATTACAAAGGTAGAAAGGGATAAAAAATTAATTAGAAAGGTAGATCTTTAATTGCATGAAGGTGTAGGTGGGGTTGTTTTTCTTGGAGAAGAAAAAATATATGAAATTATAACTTGTTGTAAATGAACCGGCAATGGATGTACAATGCAGACCGTCGCTCGAGAGAGTTCATTGATGGCGTGCAGGCTTTTCTCGATGCGGCCATTGCATTCTTGCCTCCAGGTAGCTTCATATGTTGTCCGTGCGTAGATTGCAAGAACGAGAAGGAGCACTCACAGCAATGGCAGGTTATGAACCATTTGATGATGAGAGGTTTCATGCCAAACTATACCTGTTGGACCAACCATGGCGAAGACGAGGAAGACGATAAAGAAGACGAGGAAGAAGAAGAGGGATTCAACAATATCCCGGACACCACGCAATGCTATTCCGTGGGAGATACACTCAGTGACTTTGGTGGTGATGAAATTTGGACCAGATCTTTGCGTGATGGTGAGGGAGACTACACAGATGAAAGACAGTTCGAGAAGTTCCAGCGCATGTTAGAGGACCACAGAACTCCTCTGTACCCAAACTGTGGGCAGGACCACAAAAAGTTGCGTACCACACTTGAACTTATGCAATGGAAGGTCACAAATAGTGTGTCAGATAAAGGATTCGATGAGTTGTTATCACTCATAAAGAAGTTGCTTCCAGAAGATAACACTCTGTCTGAATCTACATATGAAGCAAAGGAAGTAAATGCGCCCTTTGGGACTGAAAGTCTGAAGATACATGCATGTCGTAACGATTGCATCTGTATCGCAATGCATATGCCAATTTGGATGTTTGTCGGTGTGCAAAGAATCACGGTATAAGGTGAAGAGAGATGATCCAAGTGAAATAGATGGGGAGCGTAAGAAGAAGAGACCTCCAGCTAAAGTGTTGTGGTATTTCCCTGTGATTCCCCGATTGAAGCGTATGTTTGCTAACAAAGCGCATGCCCAGATGATGCGTTGGCACAAAGAAGAGCGTACGGATGACGGTATGCTTAGACACCTGCAGATGGCTCACGGTGGAGGAAAGTCGATCGGACGTACCGGACTTCGCACAAGAGGTGAGAAACATAAGGTTTGGGTTAAGTACCGATGGGATGAATCCTTTCGGAGAGTTGAGCAGCAACCATAGCACCTGGCCTGTTACACTATGTATGTATAACATTCCTCAATGGCTGTGCATGAAGCGAAAGTACATCATGATGCCGTTGTTGATCCAAGGCCCCAAGCAACCTGGAAATGACATCGATGTCTACCTGAAACCATTGGTTGAAGATCTTGTGACATTGTGGGAGGATGGTGCGGGTATGGGATGAGTACAAAAGGGAGTATTTCACCCTACGTGCATTGTTATTTGTAACAATCAACAGTGGCCTGCTCTCAGTAACTGTCAGGCCAAACTATCAAAGGATATAGAGCTTGCGTCCAATGCTTAGATGAAACGGACAGCATGTACCTAAAAACCCTCGAAAGGTTGTGTACATGGGTCAGTGAGGTTTCTTCCTACGAGTCACCCATGGCGGAAGAAGTGCAGGAAATTTAACAGGCAACTAGACCTTCGTGCTAGGCCTCAACATCGTACTGGGCCACATGTACTTGCTATGGTAAAGAATCTGAAAGTAGTATTCGGAAAGGGTCCTGAAAGTAAACCTGTGCAGAATGAGGATGGCCATGCACCAATGTGGAAGAAGAAGTCAATATTTTGGGACTTGCCTTATTGGGAAGTCTTGGAGGTTCGACACTCACTTGACTTCATGAACATCACGAAGAATGTTTGCTTGAACCTGCTAGGCTACATAGATATGTATGGCCAATCAAAAGATACACTACAAGCTCGGAAGGACCTTAAACTCTTGGAACTGAGGAACGACCTACATCTGGAAAAGAGAGAAAAAGGACAACATTACCTACATCCTGCGAGCTACACTCTAAGCAAAGATGAGAAAAAAAGCATGATAGAGTGCTTGAATAGTGTGAAGGTCCCTTCCGGATACTCATCGAATGTAAAGAGACTCATAAACACGAAAGAGAATAAAATCGTACATCTGAAATCCCATGACTGTCTTGTATTGATGACACAGCTGCTCCTAGTGGCTACAAGAGGTATACTTCCCGAGTGGGTACGAGGGACAATCACAAAGCTGTGTTCTTTTTTCAACGCGATTTATGAGAAGGTCATCGACCCAGATAAACTAAGTAAGCTGCAGGATGACGTGGTACAAAGTGTGGTTTGTCTTGAGATGATATTTCCTCCTGCGTTCTTTGATATTATGGTTCATCTCACTGTTCACCTTGTCAAAGAGATAGGTATTCTCGGACCCGTGTATCTACACAACATGTTCCCTTTCGAGAGGTACATGAGTGTGCTAAAGAAGTATGTTCAATGAACCGTTCTCGTCCGGAAGGATGCATTGCCGAGGGTTATGGGACAGAGGAGGTGATTGAGTTTTGTGTGGATTACATTAATGATCTAAATCCGATCGGCGTCCCTATATCACGCCATGAGGGGAGGCTATGGGAAAAGGGATACTAGGAAGGGAAGCAATTGCATGCAATGATCTTCTTACATTTAAGCAAGCACATTTCACGGTTTTGAAACAATCAACTGTGGTGGCCCCGTATGTTGTTGAGCACAGGAGTATTCTACGTCATGAATTCCCTGGGAGGTTTGAGGATTGGATAACACTGAAGCACATGGATTCTTTCGGCGCTTGGTTACAAAACTATATCCTTTTCAAAGGGTCAGACAATGAACAGTTGCAACGATTGGCACGGGGACTTTCTAGTGAAATCGTGAAATTCAAGGGGTACGAGATAAATGGTTACACATTTTACACCAGATCCCAGGATAACAAGAGCACCAATCAGAACAGCGGTGTCCGCATAGATGCTGAAGACAACAAAGGCAAGGTGGACACATATTTTGGTTTCATAGAAGAGATATGGGAGCTTGACTATGGACCTTTAAAGGTCCCTCTATTCAAGTGCCAATGGGTCAAACTGACTTCAGGCGGCGTAAAGGTCGACAAATACGGCATGACAACCGTTGACCTCACGCAAGTCAGCTATAGGCGCGAACCGTTCGTCCTTGCAAATGATGTGAGACAGGTCTTCTATGTAATAGACATGTCAAGCAAACCTAAGAAGCAGAAAGATAATAATAAGCCAAAGCGACACGTGGTTCTCCAAGGCAAACGAAGGATTGTCGGAGTTGAGGACGTCACAGATGAGGAAGAGTATAGTCAGTTCGACGGGCTCCCTCCTTTTGCGGTGGATGTTGACATAAGCCTCCTGAATGACACAAACGTGGATGCTCCTTACATACGTCACGATCATAACGAAGGAAGACTTGTAAAGACATAGTATGGTACTACTTAAAATGTAGTACTACTGTATAAACTTATTTATTTGAACTTGTGTGATAATTTTTATACGTGTCTTATACTGCTTATTTGAAATAAACCATATAAAGAATATACAATAAAGAAATTAACCCTATGGAATAAATAATAAAGAAATAAAGAATATAAAGGATAAACAATAAAGAAATAAACCTTATGGAATAAACAATAAAGAAATAAAGAATATAAAGGATAAACAATAAAGAAATAAACCTTATGGAATAAACAATAAAGAAATAAACAATAAACAATAAAGAAATAAACAATAAAGGAATAAACAGCCGAAATAAAGAAAGTAAAAGAGACAGCCGAAATAAAGAAAGTACAAAGAAAAAGAAAGGCCTGCGGGGCGCGAGTGGGGCTCGAACAGGCGACCTCGTGGTTGCCCGCAATCAAGCGCCCGCGCTAGCCAGGGGGGAGGGGAGAGTTCTTGTTAACCTAAATAGGCAACGCAATCTTTTAAGTATTATGTGTCGGTACTATTACAAGTGGTTCCAATTAATAACCGCTTGTAGAGAGGGATACTACAAGCGGTTCCAATTAATAACCGCTTGTAGAGATGGCTTCTACAAGCGGTTCCAATTAATAACCGCTTGTACGGATCTCTCTCTACAAGTGGTTCCAATTAATAACCGCTTGTAGAGATCTCTCTCTACAAGCGGTTCCAATTAATAACCGCTTGTAGAAGGTTTTACAAGCGGTTCGTTTTATGAACCGCTTGTAGAGGTCACATTTACAAGCGGTTCGTAATACGAACAGCTTGTAGAAGTGGCATCCTTTATATATCGCTTGCGCGCTCTCACTTGGTCACACCTCCAATTTTTCTCGATCCCCGGCATACTGGTCACGCCGTGCGCGCCCTGCTCGACTCCTCTGCGCACCGCGCCGACAACGCCTCCGCCACCACGCCGACGTCGCCCTACGCCACCCCACCCCGGAGGAGCTAGGTATGGCTGTGTGTACACCCCCAGCTCCTCCTGTTGAGCTTGCCCATAAGGTGTTCGACGAAATTCCCACACCGCGTTTTCATGTATTTGGTATGTTCGCGATGGTATATGTATGTTGGTATGATGGTATATGTATGTTGGTATGTTCATATATGTATTTGGTATGTATGTTGGTATGTATGTTGGTATGTATGTGTATATATATATTGGTTATGTATGTTGGTATGTATTTGGTATTTGGTATGTATGTTGGTATGTATGTTGGTATGTATTTGGTATTTGGTATGTATGTTGGTATGTATGTGTATATAATTGTATGACAATTGAAAAAATAAACTGTCAAACACGGATTCAAAGTGATATACCATATTAATGTAGAGCATACACTACTAGTCTTGGGCCGATTCGATTAAGGCGATCTATCAATTTAACAGACTAGTCCACCTCACTTGCACCACTAGTTCATTTGTGGGACTCGTTGGTTCGGTTCAAAATTGCTTCAATTATACTTGTTTATTGGATAAACATTGAATGAGTCAATTCGAATGAAATTGAATTTTGCGCTAGCTTGGCTCAAACTCGTTAGCTCAATTCCAAAAATACTTCCAAACTATAAATAAAATGATATTAAATTAAACTATGTTAATTTTAAAAATGACCAGAAAAAATGTGAACTTAGTGATTTCCACCCCTACCTCCACCTCACACAACAACTCTGTGAGATCTGTTTCTTTCACCGACGTCCCTTTCCTCCTCATCACCCACAAGTATCCTCGTTGCCCGGCAAGTCAACGGAGCAACTGGGAGGAGGATGAGTTCGTTGGAGTCCGGCGTGGTTGAATCTGAATGAGGCTGACATTAGTGTTGTGGATATGAATAGGATCAAACAGAGCTGTGAGTCCAAGTGAGAAGTTCCTTTAGCAACCAAACGCGAATTAGAATCGCCATAGAGTTGCAATTTCCAAGTTAAGAAATCTCCGAAAACCAAACAAAAAAAATCGAATTTAAGGTTGATTAATATAGCGATGGAGATATTTTAGTGTCACCTTTCCCCAGTTGGTCTTCATCTAGTTTCATCTTGTCCTACAACAAGAAATGAAGAGGAAAAACAGAAAATGTCTCTCTTTCATCAAACCAACACGTGGTGTTTCCTCATCCGTTTCATATTCCTATATATATGTATGTTGTTTTCTCATGTTGGTATATGTATACCTATATATATATGTTGTTATAGATGTTTTCGAATTTAAGGTTACATTATATCAACATTTATAGATGGCACAACCAACACGTGGTGACCTAATTTCGACGAGGAAGAGCAGTTCTGTTAGACTCCATCGCCCGACTATGAAGGTGATCCTGCAAATTGGCCGTGGCCGGTAACAGTTCCTGGCGAGAACGTGGACACCGTTGACACTGAGGTATGGTCAGAAGAAAATAATTCCCGTGGGCATGTTAATTAATCGCAATTCATTATTAGATACACTCTGACATGTTATATATATGTTTGTTTATTTAAAGCACAGTACATCGAGCAACCAATCCAAGAATCGGGGACCTAACAAGAAGCCGTCCACAAAGCATGTGTTTACCAATATTGACAAGGATGGGAAGCCGATTGCCACTCTTTCAGAAGTTGGGCCATTCAACAACGCCTGCGGTTACCACGTAAGGGATCACGTCCCAATTAGCATCAAGAAATGGGCTGAAGTTCCTCAAGCTACCAAGGACCTCCTCTAGCAAGATATTCTGGAAAATTTCACATTTCCTCAAGGGTTTGGAGACAAGGCAAAGAATTATACTTTGAAGAAGATGGCACTCTCATTTCAGTCATGGAAGTCGGCTCTCAAGAAAAATGCGTCACGAGAAGGGAGAAAGACCTGACTTCAACCAATTTCCTAATCTGGCCGATCACTGGGAAGCATTCGAGGAGTACAAGATGTCAGCTGAAGGCCAGGCTACAAGTCAGAAGAATAAGACCAATGCACAGATGAAGAAGTACCACCACCATCTCGGCACCGGTGGTTGCCTCAAGGCTGTACCGAAATGGGACAAGAAAGAAGAAGAAGAATTATTGGCCAAGGACGTCACACCGGTTACTGCTTTGTGGGAAGAGCGCCTGCGCAATTGGTTCATGGGTCACGGGGGGAGCCTTGCAGATGATGGCAGTTTGGTGATGCTACCAAATGTACAAGATGTTGTCCAGAGAATTGTACAAGCCGTCGAGCAGTCTCAGTGTAACATCCCAAAATTTTGCTTTTCTTAAATTCATGTGTGATTTGGCACTTTGGTGAATTTTTGGAATTTTCTGGAATTTATTTGGATTTATTTGGAATTTATTTGAATTTATTCCATTTTGAAATAATTAAAGAATTTAAATTTGCAAATAAATTTTTGTTGGAAATATTTTATTTGAGTCCAAAATGATCCAAAATATTTTCTGAATTTTTCCGGAATTTTTAAAGTCATTTGCTATTTTTAATGAATTAAATGAATTCTTGGGAATTATTTTAAATATTAAATCGCTTGGAAAATCCAACTCGGGTCAAATCTTGTTCATCCGATCGAAGTCGGACTCGAGTCCGACCGAGCCGATTGACTCGACCGAACCCACTCTAACTCCTAATCAATCCCAACCGTTGGATCAAGATCCAACGGTGAGATCCGTCCGACCTGCACAGCCGCGGTCGGATCGGACCGTCGCCGCCGCGATCGTGGCCGTTGGTTGTGCCACGTGGGCGGCCACGATTTCATCGTCTCCGCCGAGTCCGAGCTGGACTCCGCCCGTGTCACTTGCCGTGAGAGCTAGTCTCCGTTTTACGCAGACAGGCGAGGCTATTTAATGCCGGGGCATACCGAGATCGCCATCCCACGCGGTTCGAAACCTAGCTCGCGCCGCTTAGGATCCCCACCGTCTCGCCGTTATTGCTCGCCGGAGTTGGAAATGCATTCGCCGCGATTAACGCCGATATTCTGCCGTCCGTCGTCCTCCGCCGTCATCAAGCCTGCATCCGGATTCCCAAGGCGAGACGCGTTAGGAGTACCCCTCGCCGGCGGAGCGCGCGCGAAACGCCGACGGCAAGGTCGCCGCCCCGTCTCCGGTCAAGCCCGGCCGCCGCCGCGTGCCATCGCGCCCCTCGAAGCCGTGCACCGTTGGATCCAGATCGGACGGCAGCGGTGAGTTCACGTGTTTCCCAAACCCTAGAAACCCGATTAGATCCGACCGTTGGATTAAGATCCAACGGTTCACAATCGCCACGTCTTTGTAGCGGTCGCGATTATAGGATTAGATACGGACCGTCCGATCTAGATCGAGCGGCCCCACGAGCATCGAGTAGTTTCAACGTGTTAACCCTGGATCTAATCCGGCGCCGTTGATTTTCAAATCAGCGGCCGTGATTGGCGCCACGTGTCGGGAAGTTGGACCGACGCGTCGCTGGCCCACGCACGCCGGCGTGCGTGTGGCCGACACGCGGGCCCGCTGCGTGTCGAGGGCACGCATGTCAGTGGCAAACCCAGACAAGCGCAGACCTCACCCATGAAGTCACAGTGGACCCCACTGCCGACCGTGGCCGAGCCTCGCCGACGTCGCCGATGACGCTACCCGAGTGGGCCCACATGTCAGTCCCGTGAGCCGTGGACCGAGTCCACCTTGGACCAGAGCTGAGCATTGACCGAGCCCATGGACCGGTACCGACGCCGCAGGCCAATCGAGGAGCTGCCACGTGTCCATGCCGACGCAATAATTAATTTCGAAAAAGAAAATGATTTATTAATTCGAATAATGATTTCAAATTTAGATTCAAACTTCAAACGCTTATAACTTTTGCGTTTCAACTCCGATTTGAGTGATTCAAATTTCTAAATTTGTATAAAATTAAGATCTACCTAAATATGAATTTTATTTAATTTTTGGACTAAAGTTTTTCTCTGTAATATTATTTAATTGATTATTTAAACTTTAAATAATCATAACTTTTATGCTTTTAACTCCAAATTTAGTGATTCCAGTTTCTAAAAATCCAGAAAATTATGTTCTCTCTGTTTATGGATTTTATTTGGAGTTTTGGGATCTTTGCATAGTGTTTATTTGTGTATTTGCTATTTGCACGCTTTACGAGTAGGCGTTGAAGTGGGAGGGATTCGAAGGAGAAGTATTGACTCGGGATCCAACTCAAGACCAAGAGCAAGTGCTTTTTGAAGGCAAGTTGTGCTTTGACCATATTGATCCTATTTCAAATCTATTTTGATTTAAACTATTGCATGCTAGTTCAATTAGAAAGATACTTTGTTTAAACACGGGGTTAGATAAATACCAATTTGCTATATGACACCTTGATTACTTAAGTATGTGCCATGACCCTTTGTCACCCTAGTTGTGGTTTACTAGTTGGACATTATTAAATTGCCAACATGGGTTTAGACCAGTTGTAGTATCTTTGCTTAGACACGCTACGTGCTCATGACATGATTTTGGACAATCAAATGCTAATATGGACTTAATGATATATTGAACCTGTTTTGGAAAAGTATCATGTGATGTTGACGGCACGTGGTGCATGGTAATCAAGCGGGGTTTGATAAGCGATTTCGGCCAGGGCATGTGGCAAGAGTAATCGTGGGCGGTGTGGCATTGGGAGTGTTGATTTGGTTTTGGGTAGTCTTGCCCTGGTCACTCTAAGGACTTAACCTTGCAAGCCTTTGAACTGGGTCATACTTGCAACCACATGGGTGGAATGGGGCGGCCCTAGTTGACTAAGTCGCTAAGGACTCACTTGTGGAGCCTCAGGTGTCGATTACACCTTTTGTGTGATTGTGCGGGGAGCGTATCGTGGCCGTGGCCAGTACCCATCTAACGGTGTGTTGGTCCCATACTTCGCCTTGGCTAAGGGAAGGGATGGTGTAGAGCACGTCTGGAGAGGACCACTGTGTTGTTTGAGGCTTAGAAGGCTTTGTTATGATCGCTCATTCGCATACTCTTGTATGGCGATTCACTACCGACGTGGTGAGTGGATTGTATCTTGTGGGTAAAGTGCATAACCTCTGCAGAGTGTAGAATCTATTTGAATAGCCGAGTCCACGCAAATGGACACTGCTCGGGAATTACAGTCAAGGGTTAGATTTTCTGAAAATAACTTGGATTTGAAAAGTTGGGTTGGTTTAACAAGGAAGATGATGGAAATATGGTTTAGGATGGGGAAAAATGTTATTTAAACTTCTTGAAAAGTTATTTATGCTTTACTTGTTTTTACTGCTTTCGAATCTACTTATATTACTTGTCAAATGCTGTTTACCGCAAATATACCTTAAGCTATTCATTTTTACCAATCCATGCATATAGTATATTAGATTGAAATCTGTGCATGACTTGGTTGAGTACCAAGTACTCACCCTTGCCTCAACACAATACCAGTTGAAGAGGAGATTACGCCAGCATTGGAGGAGGAACTCCAAGAGGACCCGACTACTTAGGGATGCGAGCCCAGTCAGTTGCCTGTGGTATACTGGATGGCGCCACGAAGTTTATTTGATTTTTCCGCTGCAGTTATTTCTCTCTTAATAAGTTCCGCCTTGCAAGGCATATATTTGTAACTTGGCCATAAGGTCAAGTAACCACTTTGGTTATTTAAATAAAGCACTTTGATAATATCGATTGGTATGATTGTGATATTTACCGATGTTAAGACTGTGTGCACTAGCGCGTTCCTGGACTAGTGCTGAATACACAGAGGGTCCGGATTTGCAAATTCGGGGTCCCGACAGAGGTGGTATCAGAGCCATACTTGACTGTAGGCTCAACCCTAAGCTAGAATGGTCGTAGTGAGGATAAAACCTATTTTCTAAATCTGAAAATTTGTGAAGACAAGAAATGACATCTCGACTTATCCCCTTCTCTCTTTTCTCGTCTCTTGCTGAAATTTTCCCTTACCTTGTCACAATTTGAAAATTTCGAGTTCTTACGTAAAGCACTCTTGTGACAGATGGAGGAAGAGTTCAACTACGTTGATCTGGGAGTTGGTCACGCTGCAGAACTTTGGCATATGCTACAGACTCTCGGAGATTTTGAGAAGCCCCAATATCAAGTGGAAGTGATCAGACAAGCGGGATTGATCAAGGCTTGTGACGTGAGGATTGAGGTACCTGCTAGGAAGAAGGGCCCAGGCAATCGTCCGATACACTGCACTGCCAGGAGATCTACAATGCAGATGGGTATCCAAGAAGTATCACGACGAGCAATGCGGCACATTACCCGTGTCTACGCCAGAGAGTTGGAGAGTACGGTGTTCCGTTACCATCCGCGCAGCGATAACCTTCGACCGAAGGCGATTCAGGATGAGGATGCCACGGTTACACGGTTGGCACGATTTGTCGCCGCCAGGAGGATGTACTAGATAATACAAGCAAGGAGCTACAGAAGGCCCGCAAGGAGATCACGACAGAGAAGAAACGAGATGGCGGAAGCTCAAGAGTATGTGGCACATCTTCTGCGAAGGATTGACGAGTTGGAGATGACTTTGTACGGACCAGACCCAGAGCCGATTTTCGAGCTACACGAGCTGATCCAGAGGAGTCGGATCTCGATGAGGACATCGCTTCTTCGACTACCACAGATGACATAGTCGCTTGGACATGGCGATCAAGTTTGGCGCCTATGCCGCAGCACCCGTACCCAGGCCGTGGAGGTTTTCTCGATGAGTGAGCTTAGGTTCTATAGTGAGACTCCTTCGCCGAGTCGCGTCATAAAATAAAGAGTCACCCTTTAGGCGTTAGACTCCAGAGTTAGTTCGATTTGGATTTGCTTTGTTTGCTGAGTGTGCAGTATGTGTTGCAAGGCCCTTAGGCATTGTAAGCAGCCATACCAAGTTATTAATAATAAAGATGGACCTTAAAGTTACCCCTTTCGCCCCGCATAAGTTCCATATTACTTGTCTATTCTTGTTTCCCTCTCATCTCTAAACCTAGAGCAAATCAACAGATGGTGAACACCCGTGGGAACTTTGGAAGCAATGGGAGTGGATCTCGCCCAACAGAAAACCCCAATGATGGAGCACCAGCACCGCCACTGGATGTGCAGAATTTTGGAGCATTTCTTGCTGCTCAGACTCAGTTGATGCATGCTATGATGCAACAAATGCAGCACGTCCTTTGCCAGGCCACTGCTAATCAAGTTAATCGGGGACCACGCCGAGAATACAAGGTCGCCGTCGAGTTCATGAGGACTCACCCACCCACTTTCTCTGGGAATGCCAATCCGTTGGAGGCCGACGATTGGTTAAGATCAATTGAGAGGAAGCTACACATAGCTCAATGCATAGGGAATGAGAAGGTACTTTACGCTTCTCATCAGTTGGAAGAACATTGGCCGAATGGTGGGAGAACTTACGTGCCCACCTTGAGAGAACCCTCAAGATATCACTTGGGAAGAGTTCACGGTGCATTCCGACAAGTATCACGTGCTGAAGGAATTATGGACCTTAAGAAGGAGGAGTTCAGAGCCTTTGAAGCAAGGTAATCACCAGTGGTCGACTACCCGAACAAGTTCACACAGATTAGCACGCTACGCTTTGAGGATGTAGCGACAGATAAATCCAGGCATAGCCTCGTTTCATGAAGGGACTTAACTCGGGATTGCAAGTAGGATTGATCACCCACACCTCTCCAGATTTCCAAGAGTTGGTGAATAAGGCGCTTATTCTTGAGGACAAGCGCAAGGCCCGGATGAGAACGAGAAGCGCAGGATGCAACGACAAGGATCACGTCGAGAACGCATAGCGGCGCTTGAGAGTTGCACCAAATCAATTCTTGATTCCAACCACGAGAATGCAACAAGGACACCCTCCCGGCACCAAGACCTGCCAATCAAAACTACTGCACCCTCCACTTCGCTAGAAACGCTACCCCGGCAACAAGAAGGAACAGTGAGACGCTGTTACAATCGCAACGAGCCGTGACACTTTGCCAACAGCTTGTCCGAAGAAGACAGCAGAGGCGACCCGATTCGCTTCAATCTAGGAACCACCCCAGCTAGGGCGCCACACCAGGAGCCACACCCAGGCCGTGGTGAGAGGCCGAGTCAACCATGTCACCGCAGATGCACTGCGAGAATGCTACGGACGCCGTCTTGGGTAAGTTACTTGTTAACTCAGTACACCTGCTTGATTTTGTTTGACTCGAGCTTCGCATTCGTTTGTTTCGCAAGGCTTTGCTACTAGAAATGATTTAAGGATTGCAAGACTTAAGTGCATGCTTTTAGTTCAAACCCACAGTTAGAACTCCGAACGAAGTAGGATGTTCCGGGGTGAGAATACTAATAGATGGAATAGAGTTCCTAGCAAACCTTATAATTTTGGAGACCCGGACCTTAGATGTTATATTGGGAATGGATTGGTTATCCAAGCACAAGGTGTATTGGATTGTGGACGAAGGACTATCTCGATTGAGAGCCCGTGTGGGAAGAAAGTGGAATTTCAAGCCACTGCAGTTAGAGATGGACAGTTGATGGTTATGAGTACCAAGGCAATCAGCATAGAGGATGTCCGGTAGTGAGTGAGTACCCGATGTTTTCCCGAAGATCTACAGTATGCCGCCAGACGAGGACATAGAGTTTGTGATAGAACTTGTACTGCACAAGACCGATAGCAAAGAGACCCTATCGGATGTCCACCGAGGAGTTGGTAGAGATGAAGAAACAGCTAGAAGAGTTAATGGAGAAAGGATTTATCAGGCCAAGCTCGTCGCCGTGGGGAGCACCAGTTTTGTTTGTCAAGAAGAAGGACGGGAGTTTCAGGATGTGCATTGACTACCATGCACTCAATGAAGTCACCGTGAAGAATAAGTATCCGCTACCCCGGATTGATGATTTGTTTGATCAGTTAAGAGGAGCCGGAGTTTTCTCCAAGATTGATCTGAGATCGGGATACCATCAGTTGAAGATCCGATCAGAAGATATTCAAGATCGCATTCTCGTCAAGATATGGACATTACGAGTTCTGATTATGTCCTTTGGATCGATTTAACGCGCCTTACTATTTCATGAATATGATGAATAAGGTGTTCATGGAATATTTGGACAAGTTTGTCGTCGTGTTCATAGACGATATCCTGGTCTACTCCAAGACAGAGGATGAACATCTTAGAACACTTAAGGCGAGTTTTGGAAAAGCCGAGGAAGCGACAACTTTTCGCCAAGTTCAGCAAGTGTGATTTTTGGAAGGACAAGGTGGAGTTTCTTGGACATGTAATGACCATGCAGAGGGAGTCATTTGTGGATCCAAGCAAAGTAGAAGCGGTGTTACATTGGGAGCGTGAGGGGCGTGACCCAGATTCGGAGTTTCCTTGGAATGGCAGAGGATACTACCGCTGTTTCATTGAAGGCTTTTCGACAATGGCGAAACCTCTCACGCAATTCTTTGAAGAAGGAAAAGAAGTTTGCATGGACGCCTTGAATGTGAGAAAGGATTTCAGGAGCTGAAAAGCGATTGACATCAGCACCGGTGTTAGTTCTACAGGATGTTGCTCAAAGCCGATATTTATTGTGACGCATCGCGCTAAGGACTTGGATGTGTCGTCGCAGAATGGAAAGGTCGCCGCTTATGCATCAAGGCGATTGAGGCCGCATGAGGAGAATTATCCGACACATGACCTAGAGTTAGCCGCCGTAGTGCATGCTTTGAAGATATGGCGTCACTATCTGATTGGAAACAGATGTGAAGTATATACGGATCATAAGAGCCTTAAGTACATATTCACCCAGTCGGATCTGAATATGAGGCAAAGGAGATGGCTAGAGTTGATCAAGGACTATAATGTTGGAATCCATTACCATCGGGAAGGCCAACGAGTAGCCGATGCTCGAGTCGGAAGAGCCATACCGTGAGTACGTTGCTAGCCACAAGTCAGGATGAGTTATGTGAGGATTTTCAGAAAATGAAGATTGAGGTTGTACCTAGCGGATTCTTGGCCGCATTGGAAGTAAAGCCTACCCTAGAGGATCAGATCCGAGAAGGACGAAGGATGATGACAGATCCGCAGGATTAAGTGCATCAAGGAGGAAGGCAGGCGAGAGGACTTCAAATTGGATGAACAAGGCACGTTGTGGATGAAGGATCGCATTTGTGTGCCTAACAAAAGGAGTTAAAGCAATCGATTTTGGAAGAAGCCCATGACTCTAAGTACTCGATTCACCCCGAAGCGCCAAGATGTATCAGGATCTGAAGGAGAGATTACGGTGGCCGAGTATGAAACGTGAAGTTGCCGAGCATGTTGCATTGTGCGGCGTATGCCAGGAGAGTCAAGGCAATGCATCGAGAGACCAAACAGGATTGCTCTGTGAAAATACCTGAGTGGAAGTGGGAGGAAATCGGAATGGATTTCATTACCGGTTTGCCGAAGACTCAAGGAGGTTATGACTCCATATGGGTTATAGTGGATCGCTTGACTAAAGTAGCCCATTTTATCCCCGTAAAGACCACTTACTCGGGAGATAAATTAGCGGAATTGTACATGATCAGGATTGTCTGTTTGCACGGAGTGCCAAAGAGGATTGTATCGGACAGAGGTACCCAATTTACCTCAAGGTTCTGGAATAAGTTGCATGAAGCCATGGGGACCCGCTTTGAACTTCAAGATACCTTATCATCCATGCAGACGGACAAGCGAGACCGAAAAGAGTCAACCAGATTCGGAGGATATGCTAAGAGCTTGTGCATTAGCTTATGCTACCTCTTGGGATAAGAGTTTGCCGTATGCCGAGTTTAGTTACAACAATAGTTATCGAGGCTAGTTCTGAGATGTCACCTTTTGAGGCCTGTATGGTCGACCCTGTCGGACGCCATTGAATTGGAATGAGACCGTGGCGCCGTGTCTTTGGGCCTGATATTCTTCAAGAGGCTGAAGAAGCAGATCGCCATAATTAGGAAAGGTTGAAGATAGCCCAATCTCGGCAGAAGAGTTATCTTGACAATCGTCGCCGAGATTTGAGTTTTGAACGAGAAGACTTTGTATACCTCAGAGTTACGCCTCTCAGGGAGTTAAGAGGTTCCATGCCAAAGGGAAACTCGCACTTCGTTATGTTGGACCATTTAAGATTTTGAGTCGCAGAGGTGAAGTTGCCTACCGGTGGAGTTGCCACGGTCGTTGGCGAGGAGTGCATGACGTATTCCATGTGTCCCAGCTTAAAGAAGTGTCTCCGAGTTCACGAGGATGCAGACACCGCTAGAGTCAATTGAGTTGCATGAGGACTTGACTTATAAGGAGCACCTGTGAGGATTCTAGACACAATGGATCGAGAAACTAGAAACAAGTCAACCCGATTCTCAGAGTTCAATTGGAGCAACCATGAAGAAAGCGAAGCGACTTGGGAGCGCGAAGAGGATTTGAAGAAAGAATTTCCAAACCTATTCCTTTAGTGAGCCCTGAATCTCGGGGACGAGATTCTATTAAGGGGGGGAGGTTTGTAACATCCCAAAATTTTGCTTTTCTTAAATTCATGTGTGATTTGGCACTTTGGTGAATTTTTGGAATTTTCTGGAATTTATTTGGATTTATTTGGAATTTATTTGAATTTATTCCATTTTGAAATAATTAAAGAATTTAAATTTGCAAATAAATTTTTGTTGGAAATATTTTATTTGAGTCCAAAATGATCCAAAATATTTTCCAGAATTTTTCTGGAATTTTTCTGAGTCATTTGCTATTTTTAATGAATTAAATGAATTACTGGGAATTATTTTAAATATTAAATCGCTGGAAAATCCAACTCGGGTCACATCGTTCATCCGACCGAAGTCGGACTCGAGTCCGACCGAGCCGCTTGACTCGACCGAACCCACTCCTAACCCTAATCAATCCCAACCGTTGGATCAAGATCCAACGGCTGAGATCCGTCCGACCCAGACCCGAGCCGTGTCCGGACCGGACCCGGTCGCGCCGCGCGATCGTGGCCGTTGGTTGTGCCACGATGGGCGCCACGATTTCATCGCTCCGCCCGAGTCCGAAGTGGACTCCGCCGCCCGTGTCGCCGCCGTGGAGAGCTAGGTCTCCGTTTTACGCAGACGGACGCCGAGCTATTTAATGCCCGGGGCATACCCCGAGGATCGCCATCCCACGCCCGGTTCAAACCCTAGCTCGCGCCGCTAGGATCCCCACCGCTCGCCGTTATTGCTCGCCGGAGTTGGAAGTCTGTTCGCCGCGATTAAACGCCGATATTCGCTGCCGTCCGTCGCCCTCCGCCGTCATCAAGCCCGCATCCGGATTCCCCAAGACGAGGCGCGTTCGGAGTACCCCTCGCCGGCCGGAGGCGCGCCCGAAACGCCGGCGGCAAAGGTCGTCGCCCCGTCTCGGTCAAGCCCGGCGCCGCCGCGTGCCATCGCCGTCCACGAAGCCGTGCACCGTTGGATCCAGATCGGACGGCAGCGGTGAGTTCACGTGTTTCCCAAACCCTAGAAACCCGATTAGATCCGACCGTTGGATTAAGATCCAACGGTTCACAATCGCCACGTCTTAGCAAAGGCGATTATAGGATTAGATCTGGACCGTCCGATCTAGATCGAGCGGCCCACGAGCATCGAGTAGTTTCAACGTGTTAACCCTGGATCTAATCCGCCGCCGCTGATTTTCAAATCAGCGGCCGTGATTGCGCCACGTGTCGGGAAGTTGGACCGACGCGTCGGCCGCTGCCCACGCACGCTGCAGGCAGGACGCCGACACGCGGCCCGCTGCGTGTCGAGGGCCCGCATGTCGCTGGCTAACCCAGCCAAGCGCCGACGCCACCCATGACGTCACAAAGTGGACCCCACTGCCAAGACCGTGGCCGAGCCTCGCCGACGCCGATGACGTCACCCGAGCGGGCCCACATGTCGCCACGTGAGCCGTGGACCGAGTCCACCGTGGACTCCGAGCCGAGCATGGACCGAGCCCATGGATCGCCGACGTCGGCGAGCCAATCGAGAGCTGCCACGTGTCCATGCTGACGCAATAATTAATTTCCGAAAAGAAAATGATTTATTAATTCGAATAATGATTTCAAATTTAGATTCAAACTTCAAACGCTTATAACTTTTGCGTTTCAACTCCGATTTGAGTGATTCAAATTTCTAAATTTGTATAAAATTAAGATCTACCTAAATATGAATTTTATTTAATTTTTGGACTAAAGTTTTTCTCTGTAATATTATTTAATTGATTATTTAAACTTTAAATAATCATAACTTTTGCGTTTTAACTCCAAATTTGACGATTCCAGTTTCTAAAAATCCAGAAAATTATGTTCTCTCTGTTTATGGATTTTATTTGGAGTTTTGGGATCTTTTTTGCATAGTGTTTATTTGTGTATTTGCTATTTGCACGCTTTACGAGTAGACGTTGAAGTGCCGGAGGGATTCGAAGGAGAAGTATTGACTCAGGATCCAACTCAAGACCAAGAGCAAGTGCTTTTTGAAGGCAAGTTGTGCTTTGACCATATTGATCCTATTTCGAAATCTATTTTGATTTAAACTATTGCATGCTAGTTCAATTAGAAAGATACTTTGTTTAAACAAGGGGGTTAGATAAATACCAATTTGCTATATGACACCTTGATTACTTAAGTATGTGCCATGACCCTTTGTCACCCTAGTTGTGGTTTACTAGTTGGACATTATTAAATTGCCAACATGGGTTTAGACCGTTGTAGTATGTCGCTTAGACTCCTACGTGCTCATGACATGATTTTGGACAATCAAATGCTAATATGGACTTAATGATATATTGAACCTGTTTTGGAAAAGTATCATGTGATGTTGACACGTGGTGCATGGTAATCAAGCGGGGTTTGATAAACATGATTTCGGCCGGGGCATGTGGCAAGAGTAATCAAGTGGGCCAAAGTGTGGCATTGGGAGTGTTGATTTGGTTTTTCGGGTAGTCTTGCCCTGGTCACTCTAAGGACTTAACCTTGCAAGCCTTTGAACTGGGTCATACTTGCAACCACATGGCTGGAATGGGACGGCCCTAGTTGACTAAGTCGCTAAGGACTCACTTGTGGAGCCTCAGGGTGTCGATTACACCTTTTGTGTGATTGTGCGGGGAGCGATCGTCGTGGCTGTGCCAGTACCCATCTAACGGTGTGTTGGTCCCATACTTCGCCTTGGCTAAGGGAAGGGATGGTGTAGAGCACGCATCGAGAGGACCACCTGTGTTGTTTGAGGCTTCCGAAAGGCTTTGTTATGATCGCTCATTCAGATACTCTTGTATGGCGATTCACTACCGACGTGGTGAGTGGATTGTATCTTGTGGGTAAAGTGCATAACCTCTGCAGTGTAGAATCTATTTGAATAGCCGAGTCCACTGTGATCGACAATGCTCGGGAATTACAATAAGGGTTAGATTTTTCTCAAAATAACTTGGATTTGAAAAGTTGGGTTGGTTTAACAAGGAAGATGATGGAAATATGGTTTAGGATGGGGAAAAATGTTATTTAAACTTCTTGAAAAGTTATTTATGCTTTACTTGTTTTTATCGCTTTCGAATCTACTTATATTACTTGTCAAATGTTTTACATCGCAAATATACCTTAAGCTATTCCTTTGTACCAAGCCATGCATATAGTATATTAGCTTGCATTCTGGCATGACTTGTCGAGTACCAAGTACTCACCCTTGCCTCAACACAATACCAGTTGAAGAGGAGATTACGCCAAAGATTGGAGGAGGAACTCCAAGAGGACCCGACTACTTAGGGATGCGAGCCCACCAGGTTGCCTGTGGTATACTTGGATGGCGCCACGAAGTTTATTTGATTTTTCCGCTGCAGTTATTTCTCTCTTAATAAGTTCCGCCTTGCAAGGCATATATTTGTAACTTGGCCATAAGGTCAAGTAACCACTTTGGTTATTTAAATAAAGCACTTTGATAATATCGATTGGTATGATTGTGATATTTACCGATGTTAAGACTGTGTGCACTAGCGCGTTCCTGGACTAGTGCTGAATACACAGAGGGTCCGGATTTGCAAATTCGGGGTCCCGACACTCAGTCAGGCTCTTTTGTGGTAGACAGGGAGAACGATGAGCTAACACATGCCCTCCAAACCCCTGAGCACCCGGGACGGACACGAGGTTTTGGCAAGACGCCATGGAAGTACGATTTCGTGAAGGATACGCTTTCCTACAGGAGCCGCCAGAGAACCAAAACAAGAGAAGCAAATAAAATGCACCAATTGGAACTGGAGCTTAGAGCAACCCAGGCTAGCATTGGAGACCTAGTGGCGCAACAAGTTGCGCAAGAAGTTGCGCAACAAGTGCAGATAGCTCTCAGTAACTTTCAGGGATCAGCAGGTCCAATCAATCAGCCGGACGCCGCGATCAGCCCCTCGGGCGGAGCAAACAAGCAAGATCAACCGGGGCCCCTCAAGGGGCCGAAGACTTGCAAGCCCATTATCCCGTTGATGACATAAGGGTTCGACGCTTGATGTGAGCTACACGCTGATGCGCCGCAACCTCTCCAACAAGGTGGCTTACGGCATGGCATTGCCGGTGTCACCGGGCCAGACCTTCCACTTCAACACAATACCGATGGGTTACTCGAAAGTCATTGTGGAGGAGGTGCTGAGCGGATTTGAAGAACTACTACTCGATATTGCTGGAGGCGACAACGTTACCAAGCTTGGACAGGCCCTCCACAATATCATCCTCTGGCGAAAAAGGATGATCATATTTCCAGATGGCGTGGAGGCATCATCTCCGGCAAGAGTTGAATCGCAATCGGAGCCGCCGGCTGGAGGAATCTCGTCTCCTCCACAACGTCAACCGACTCCTCCTCCACAACAACAACCGACGCCTCCTCTGCAGCGACAACCGACACCTCCTCGACAACCGACGCCTCCTTCACAACAACAACCGACACCTCCTCTGCAACGACAACCGACACCTCCTCGACAACCGACGCCTCCTTCAGCGTCACCTCCTGCACAACGAAAGACCACACCTCCACCATCTCCTCCGAGGAAGAAGCCCAGGAGCCATACTACTCCACCTGCTCCCATGAAGGCACAGTCTAGCCGGTCAAAAAGGGTAAAGGAACCTCCAAAGAGGGCATATGATCGGACCGACGAGGAGAATTCCGCTGTCATAACCAAAGAAGTGGCTGCACATTTCGCACCAAAGAAGTCAGCTGACCCAAACGTACAAATTGATCCAAAAGTGATGGAACACTTCTTGACCTGCCGTGCAAAGCCACTCCCTGTGCCGTCCAACTACGAACGCATAACAAGAAAGGCTACACTAAGAGTAAACGGGTCGCAAAGGCTAAAGAGAGATCAAGATCAGCTGCGGCAAGATCAGGAGAACCTTGAGAGATTTATGAAGGAGGCAGGACTCAGTTCCGTAGATGCTGCTCTAGGATCAGATGTTCTCCCAATGGCAGAAGTCAGATGGCAATATAAGCTTGGCCGGGAGTTAATTGACCCAAATAAGATAAAGGACCTGCCAACCAAGATGCGACAATTTCATGAATGGTACATGATAGAGTCTGCTCAACAAAGAAAAATATTCCCCCTCAGTCGACAAGAAGATTTCTATCGTGGGGACAACACCATATGGCTCGAATTCAAGACATATACAATATCTACCATAGCGACTCTATGAACGTGTCTCTCAGGAGCTGCTGGTGCCTGTAAGTATCAAGCTCATAACTTTACCATTTACTTCCTTGTACCATAGAAGTGCAACTCTAATAACTTATCCATTTCTACGTAGAATGGAGATACAACGATGTAGAAAATGTAACATATTCAACGTGGGCTTCCTCGACCGGAAATTGTCAATGAGATCGTCTTTCGATACAGCGCTAAGGCTCTTGAGGATTACGCTCTAGATGCATTCATGGGACAACACTACAAACCATACATACTTACGCCCTTCAACTTCATGTACGATATTTACGTGTTCTCATAACGCATTAATAAACTTTTCTTTTCCAAGGCATTGATAATACTGCTAGCTAGTTATATATATGTCGCAATATATGACCAGGTATCATCGATCCTTTTGGTCATCAAGCTTGATAGTAGCAAGATCATTGTTCAAGACTCGAAAAGGGGACCGGTGGAACAATATCAGTATATCATTGATGTCCTAAACAGGTTTATAGCAAATATATATACAATTGTTTCCTTATTATATTGAAATACCTTGCTAATTCCAAGTCCGATAATTGCTATTCATAATAACGGCGTCACAGTGGCATTCGCAAGGTTTCGCAAGAAGCAACAAGGACATTTCGTGAATGAATTCATTGTCCAAATAAGCACTCGAGTATTAAAACAGACAGCTGGAAACAACTTATGTGGCTATTATGTGTGCCACTACATGCAAAATATTACCCATGGCGATGTGCCCATGTTTACAACGAGGTGAGTGCACATATCAATTAATACTTACACTTTAATTACATGCTCAGAGATTTATTAATTTCGTTCTTTGTCACCAACATCGATGTGCAAGATGTGATCCCGCCAAGACCGGGTTGAAGCACTCCAAGAACAACTCATTGGCTTTATTGTCGATTTAGATTGTATCTCGACGGCGAGTTCCACACACCGGGTTGGAGAGATTGTCCTTCTATAAGGACAGTGAATCGACATCAATGTCGACCAAGGACGTAAACAAATGATGCACGCAAGAATTAAATCAGCTCGAGATTCACCCTTTTATTCTTTCAAACTTGTAAAAGTTGCTTATGTGTAAATCAAACTTGTAAAAGTGCTCATTATTTCATGTGTCCATCAAACCTGTCCATCTTTTAGTCTATTAAGTTCATACTTTTCTCAGAAATGATCTCGTGATTATTTCAATGAGTACGCATGAGTAATATATATTTAATTGTATTCAAAAACCAAATATTTCTATGTATTTTTAATGTCAAAATACATACATATTGATACCCTACTCAAAAACATATTATATATTGAATATATAATATACAATGCCTTTCCACAAGCGGTTATTATCTCCAACCGTTTGTGGAGAGAGCACCTCCACAAGCGGTTTGTAATACGAACTGCTTGTGGAGAGGAAGTCTTCACAAGCGGTTTATAACACAAACCGCTTGTGAAGATCTCCCACGTGGCGGTCCCCCGAGCCTTCCTGGACGCCTTTCGAACCGCTTGTGGTATCTCACCACAAGCGGTTGTCCGAACCGCTTGTGATACCCCGAAGGGTATCACTCCCGGTTGCTTACCAGCGGTTCTAAAACCGCTTCTGAAAGCGGTTACGAACCGCTTGTGATGATCGGTTCTGTAGTAGTGCAGCCATAGTATTGCATCTCCCTCTCACAGCAGCATGATGTGAACATGGTACTTCTTTTTCTCTTGTCAATGCAGCACCTTATCGCTTACAAAATGTTCTTCCAAAATGCCAACACATGTAATAAGTAAGAAAAAATTATTACGTACACTACTAGAAAAAAGGGCTTTCCTACCGGCACATAAGTCCAAATTAAATTTGAACCGGTACTGATGAGGGTATCAGTACCGGTTCGTTTCACATTAGTACCGGTTCATAACACGAACCGGTACCGAAGCCACGGGGCATTAGTACCGGTTCGTGTTACGAACCGGTACTGATGCCTCGTTTCAGGAAAGTTCAAAAGGAGTGCATATTCTATGTATATCAGTACGCAATGGTGGGTGGGTTGGTTAGAAGTGTGAGGCTGGAGTCACGAGGTTGCGTGTTCGAGTCCCGCTTCTCTCATATTTTTGAAACATTTCTATTACAATCACTACCGGTTCTACTTAACCTGCATCGATGCCATCGACATCTGTCTCCTGATTACATGTACCGATTGAAAAATCGATGCATCGAATGCCCTCACCAACCGGCATCAAGGCTCTTTTTCTAGTAGTGGTAGTATCATCGCTCTGTAATTAAATAATTAATATGACTAAGAAATGAATTCACCTTTGTCTCGAGGCGTCACAAGACGGACACGTGTCATCGGACCTTGCATGGTAATTGGTTCTTCTACATGTGAGCTAGTGATGTCCTCATCAGGTCGTCTCTAGAAACGTGGAAATTGGTTTAGGAATGAGGAATGGTTTACTTGTTAATAACTGAGAAATTTATTATTGCTATTACTTGTTTTATTGCTTTTCCAACTATTTATTGTAATTATTGTAAATGCTGCTTTATTGCAAAACAACCATTTTATCCGTTTATTTGGAATAAGCAATGCATGTAGATAATAGACTTTCATTCGGCCCATGACTTCATCGAGTGCTTTATGTACTCACCCTCTTGCAACAATTCCAATACCAGTTGAAGAGGAGTCTACACCAGCTCGTGAGGAGTACTAGGAGGAATCGAACAATTAGGTGCAAGCCCAATCAGTTGTCTGTGACATATTGATTGGTCATTACGAGTCTTATTTCTTTTCCATTGTAGTTTTGCTAATATTTGAGTCTTTGCTCATGAGGCATATTAATAGATGAAGTTTTTATTTATTATTCCATTGTGTATGATTGTGATATTTCATCTATGTTGAGATCAGGTGTGCACTAGTGTGATCCTAGACTAGTGTTGAATACACAGAGTGTCTGGATTTGCACATTCGGGTCCTGATAGAGGTTGTATCAGAGCCATACTGATTGTAGGACTTGACCCTAGTTAGTCTGGCCGTTGAGAGGATAAAATTATTTTCTAAAGTTAAAATTTACCAAAAAGATCAATGAATTCTTGACTTATCCCCTTCTTCTTGTTTCATACTCCTTGCTAAAATTTTTCGTTGTTGTCACTTTGTTTTTAAAATTTGCAATCTCACGAGAGCTGTCTTTTGGCATATGAGAATGACACACACTTATGGAAAGCGCACAGGACGATATGACGCTGAGTTGTGGAGGATGCTCTAGGTACTAGGAGGATTTGACATGCTGATTTACAGGGCCAACACTTAGATCGTCAACGGGAAAGCACGAGGCATGGTTTGCAAGGTCACTATCTATGCTCATGAGGACACGAAGGCCAACCGTCCTATCAACATAACTGTGAGGAGAGCTACTTTAGAGGCTGGTATCCAGAAGTTAGCACACTTGCACTACGGAGGATTAGCCATGACTACTTGGAGGAGTTGAGGAAGTTAGTGTTCCGTCTTCATCCCCAGGAGGGAGGTGCCACCAATGCTTGGATTGAATTGAAGGGAGACGCTACAGTTGTTCAACTTGCCAGGTTCGGTGCATGTAACATCCCAATTTTTTCTTTTATTGAATTTATTAAGTTATTTGAATTTTATTTGAATTAATTCATTTAATGATTTATTTAAATATTTGAAAATTTCATATAAAGTTTTGTTGGAAATATTTTATTTGAGTCTAAAATGTCTCAAAGTATTTTCCAGAATTTTTCTGGAATTTTCTAACAATTTTGCTATTTTTGTTGAATTAATTGAATTGCTAGAATTATTTAAAATAGAAAATTGCTGAGAAAATCCAAAAACCTAACAGGCCGAGCCACATTGACCCGTTAACCCATGCTGAAACCCTAACCCTAATCGCAAGAATCGTTGGATCTTGATCCAACGGTTGTCGGCGGGCCACGTTGCATCGTGGGTAAATGGCCCAAATCGAATCGTGCTGGGGGCAATCTCGACCACTGATTTGGACACATGTAGGGCTCACATGCATCATCTCCGATCAAGAATCCTCACCGCGACTGTTCATCTCCACCGCCGAGTTGGACTCGACTTCCGCGCTATTTAAGACGTCGACCCCCCTTCCGAGGTTCGCCGTTTGGAGCCGTGTGCATTGGACCAGGAGCCGTAGCCCTAGCTGCCACCATCTACCCCTAATTCCTCGCCGAAGTTCACGAGCGCCGCCATCGATTTTCGTCTTCTCCGTTGATGTCGAGCCATATTCCGCTGCTCCGACCTCGGATCTGAACGCGTCGCGGAGCCCCTACTTCAATTTGCCGGAGCTCCAGTCAAATGCCGTTGGAACTGTCATCGCCCCCAGCTCCGGCCAGCCAACCCCGCACACACCACCACCGGATTCCATGAGCTTCCGCAGCTGTCCGATCTGCATCCGAGGGTCCAGGTGTGTCCACGTAGCCATCTCATTGATTTCATTAGATTAGGCCTAGACCATTGGATTTGTAGATGTGAGGCTCATATTTAGCCACGTAGGTGCACAAATAGCTCTCCACGTGTCCTTGCGATGCATTGAACTGGTGTAGAGCTTAGCCATCCGATTTAGGATGAGTGGTCCAGATTAGATCGAGGAGTATTGAGTTAGATTGATTTGTGATCATCCGATTTAGATCCGAGGGTTTAGAACGAGCCACGTAGTGTATCCTGCAGATTGAACTAGATTGGATCTCAGCCGTAGATTTAGGATTGAAGAGCTCGGATTGATTCGCGTAATAGCACTAGGAGTAGATCATCACCGTTCATTCCTGAATCAACGGCTTAGATGGTCCCATGTGGTGCCCACCGGGACTACTCACGTCACCCTTAAACTCAGGCGATCTGATTCAATCCCAGCCATAGGATTTGGACTGAATGGTTTAGATTAAAACAAGTATTGCTGCTTAGATTGATTCCTAGCCATCCTATTTGAATCGTATGGTCTAGATCATGCCACGTAGGACAGTAAACGCACAGATTAGCGTCCATCTGGCCTGTTGGATTTTGAATGCATGGTCCAGATCGCACTGCACCATCAGCCAACGGGACGCTGCCATGCAGGGTTCAAATTCCCGCCGAAATCCCGCGAAATTTCGCCGAAATTTCGGATTTCGGACCCCCCCGAGTTCCATAAACCCGACGAAATCTAAAAAAACCCTAAAAAATTTTAAAAGTGCTACGGTACCTATTTTTTCGGCGAAATTTCGGCTAAATGGACCGAAATTTGACCGGATTTGACCGGAGTTTGTCCGGATTGGATTCTTCAAGTTGTTTTCCATGTCTGACCAAAATTTCAAAATTTTTTGATGATTTTTGACCACCATAAAATTAAAATTGCTAAGTTCTAGTCTGATTTTTCTTTGTTTCATAAACTCATGGGGGTATCCTGATCTGTCGGCCTGATGATTAGCATTGTTTGCACCAAGAACAGAGATCTGAATACTCCTGTCCGTTGAAGCCCGCTTGGCTGCTGCGGTGGATGCCTGGATCATGTACTACTCCCTCCAGTCTCAACTCTCAACTAGTTGGGTGGTTTTCTCTCAGGAGTAATTTAAAATATTCTACATTTGAAGAAAACGATCAATATCATGGTTGTACAGTTTTAGGAAGCTGAGTTCCTCCCGAGCACAACAAGGTGAACAACAAATACAGGTAGCACAATGGTCTACCGTTCCTTATATACAAAATTGAGTTGAATGTTTGTCGGAAGCAAATAACTAATAAGATTATTTATGTTCATTATCCACTTCTTGTACCGCTAGACAAACTCATCCTCTAAATAGTTTATGACAACATTATTAATGCATTAGGACCTTCCACACAAAAATTTAAAATTTTATAACTTCTGAATTGAGATTGATGGAATGCATGATGTTTGTGAATGTAATTTAAATATTTATCATTTGTGATCATATTATGTAATGATTTTATTATGTTGCTTAGTTAAAGTGTTTAAATCAGAAAATCAGGCGAAATGCTGCCAAATTTGGTTGTGTACGCTATTTTATGTGCAAAAACTAAATAAATTTCATTCAAACAGATAGAAATGTCACAAATTCTTTCATGATTATTTTGAAAAAAATTTCTATTTTTTTTCTAGCCCGAGATACCATTTTATAGTACTTTTAACTATATGAATTTTTATAAATTCCTCAAGCTTGATCATTATCTACAAATTTCATAGCAATATTAATGATATGTCATAAACATACATAAAAAATTTCAAAAAAAATTAACGAACTTTGCACACTTTTTAGATCATTTTAATTTGATCGAAATCTCGGCTAAATGGACCGAAATTTCGGTTTTTGAACCGAAATCTCGGTAATTTCGGTTAAAAAAAACGAATTCAAATTTTGTTTTTTTATTTTCGTTCGGATTTCGTCCGAAATAACGAGATCTCGGCAAAAAATCGGATTTCGGTCGTTGACGAGATTTGCTCTAAAACGAAATTTTTAACCCTACTGCCATGTGTGGGCGCAGAAATCGAGGCGTCGCCGAACCAGCTGTGCTTGCGAGACGTCAGGGGTGACATCATCCTTACGTCAGTCGTGACGCAATGACGTTGGACCCACCTGTCAGTGTCATGTGAGGTTAGTGCTTGCGTCAGCCGGTGCACCACATAGTGCGCGAGTCCATGGTGGACCAGCCGATTTGGTGGACCAAGTCCACAAAGACAAGATTTCCAGACACGTGTTAGCGTGTGATTCGGCCACGTATTCTGCTAACGTCATAAATTGATTTTTTTCCATATAAAAATAATTCGGTAGAAATTGATTTCGGTGCTGACATCATTATTCTAAATTTCCAATAGAAAAATAAATAAGATAACTCGGTTTGTTTCTTTTAATATTATTTCAAATTTTGAATTGCTATAACTTTTGTGTTTGAACTTCGATTGAGGTGATTTCAATCTCTAAAAAATTATAAAATTAAGATCTATTTAATGGTGGATTTTATTTAATTTTTGGACTTGAATTGCTTTCTATTTTTTAGTATTTATTGTTTGTTTATTCGTTACGCGTAAACGTTGAATTGCCCGAAGGCTTCGAAGGTGAGATGTTGACTCAAGAAGATCCAGAGCTTAACCAAGAGCTTATCCAAGGCAAGTTGTGCTTTGATCATGTTGATCCCACTTTTAAATTTATGTTGATTTAATTTATTGCATGCTAGTTTAATTAAAACGATTTCAATTAAGTTTTGAAAATAGATATGCAACCTATTTGATGTATGCCACCTTGTCTATAATAATTGTATGCCATGAATCATTTGTCACCCTAGGTTATGGAATAATAGTGGGACCCTATCATACTTTCCAACATGGGTTAATAGATCGTATGTATTATGCTTAGTCCTGCAGCGTATCAATGAACTCGTTTTGAAATATTAAATTTAATCTTGACTTAATGAGATTTGAAATGTGTTTATAAAAGATGTGACATGTGTTGTCGATGATGTTGATGGCATATGGTGCATGGTAATCAATTGGGTGATCAAATGATTTAGACTGAGGCAAGTGGCAAGAATATTTATGGTGGACCAGGTGTGGCATTTGGGCTGTCGCATTTGGTTCTTAATGATTTGGATATTGTGGATTTTTTTGGAAGTCTTGCCTTGGTCAATTAAGGACTTAACCTTGCAAGAATTTGAACTGAGTCTATCATACAACCACAAGTCTATAATGGGACAGACTTAGCTGATTAATTTGTGATGTCTAGATTTTGGTACTGTTGTTGTGGTGTGGGTTCTGGGTGTACAGGTGAAAACTCACATGGCGCAAGAGGGGGCTTAGTTGTGGTGGTGTAACCCTTCAGTGTTAATTAAGACCTTAGCGGGCAGTACTGGGTCTAGAAGGAACATTGTAAAGACTTTGTTATGATCATCGCCTTTGTGGTGATTGATTATATCTTATGGATAAAATGTATAACCTCTGCAGAGTGTAGAACTTATTCGAATAGCCGTGTCCGCGGTATTGGACATTACTCAGGGATTACAGTCAAGGGTTAGACTTTCATAAAATGAACTTGGGATGATGGATATTGTGATATGAAAATAATGAAATTGATTAAGGTCGATAAATGCTTTACTTGAGAACTTATTATGAAAGTTATTATTGTTATTACCATTTTATTGCTTTTCAATCTATTATGAATATTTGTGAATGTTGCTTTACCACAAAATAACCATTCCGCCTGTCACTCGGAATAAGCCATGATGTAGTAATAGCTTGCATTCTGTGCATAACTTATCGAGTGCTTTAAGTACTCACCCCTTGCAAAAACACAAACATCAGCTGAGGAAGAATCAATGCCAGCATTGGAGGAGTACCAGGAGGAGCCTATGAACTAGGGAGCGAGCTCAGTCAGTTGCCATTGGCACATTGATTGGACATCAAGAGTCATCTTTGTAAGGTGACCATAAGGTTTGCTCAACAGTTTATATTCTAATAAATACTTTCTTTATTATTCCGCTATGTATGATTATGATATTCAATTGTATTGAGACGGTGTGCAATAGCATGATTCTGGACAAGTGTCGAATACACCAAAGGTCCGGGTTTGCACATTCGGGTCCTGACACTGTAGAACAGGGGAGGTTATGGACAACACAGTCCAGGAGCTGCAGGAGGCGTACAACACTTTGGAGGCCACCGAGTTGAGGCTTCAGGAGACCAGATGTAACATCCTCAGTTTTGCTTTCTGGAGAAAAACCTAATTTAAATAAATTAAATTCAAAATTTGGATTTTCCTTGGTGTTTATATTAACCTGGCATCCCTTCCTATCCAAAAGTCGGGATTTAATTCCCTTCCGGTCGAAAAATCGAATTTTCCAGTTTCCGCCGGTACCCGAAATTTCACCCGAGTCCAAAAATGCTCCAAAAATCCCAAAACCACTTCAAATGTGTCCCAAATATTCCAAAATGATTTTAGGAATCATTCCCTGGATTTTTGGACCTCCGTTCCTATTTTATCTCACGCAGCTTTTGTTTAATGCCTGCGATCCGCGCCCGAATATTCAATTCCACAAAAGTCATCCAAATTCAGTGGAACCAATTTTATTGGGTCCCAAATATTCTAAAATGGTTCTAGAAATTTTTCCGGAATTTTTAGACCATTCTTCCTAATTTTTCTCTAGGGCGGTTTATTCGCGTAAAGGAGGACCAATGGGAGAGCGCCACGTGGCAAGGGAATAGTGCCCCTTCTTCTACCTCCAGCCAACTCAAAACAACAGAGAAGCTCCAATGGCTTCCCATGGCTAGGGTTGCATTCAAGTGCCCATAACTTCTTCAAATCAACTCCAAAATGCGAACGGTCGGTTCCGGTGGATCCGCAACGACGATCTCTTGCCATTCCCTACCTTCACTCGCCGCCAATCTCACCGGAAACGGTCATATCAATGAAAAACCGAAATAGACATTATTTCCATTATCTCGGCCGTTTCAACTCGAAACGCCGCACCACCACCTCCATTCACTTCGTATAAGAGTCCACTTTCCGGGAGTGTGCTCCCCTTTCCCTCTACTCCACCATTGTGCCCGTGAGATCAAGAAAACCTACGTCGTGTTGAACTTTTTCGGTGTTCTTCGAGTTCGTGCTTGTAGATCCTTCTCCGGTGATCCATTCTTCATGCCACTTGGTTCCTTGTGACCGTGAGGAAGTCTAGAATCTAACATTTCAATCAATTTTAGGATCCCTCAAGTTTTGGAGGCGAATTTCGTGTTTTTGTCGGTTCGGCCGGAACACCGTTCGTCGCCAAATTCGTCGTCTTCGGTGAGAATCAATCCAATTCCTTCCTCCTATGAGTCCCTAAGGATGTTATCTAGAAAATCCATGATTTTATTTGGTCCAAATCCATGCGAAAATGGGGCAAAACTGCTTTTTTGGAAGAAAAGGGGTCTCTGTAGTTTTGGTTCTCGTCTGGAACAAAATTTTCGAGAGTGACTGTAGCAAACAGTACCTTTTTCTTTTTTCATGATTTTCCAGCAATTTCCAACTTCAGGAGCTCATAACTTTAAGGTCCGAACTCCGATTGACTCCGCTCAAATTTCTAAATTCATCTAAAATCAAGATCTACCTGCCAAAGATTACTTTTGTAATTTTTGTATTTTATTTATTTTCTTTTATTTATTTATTGCCCTGTTTTACGCTGTAGTCGATTTATTCCGCCGAGTCCGCCGACCCCGCCGCCGGGCTTCAAAGAGTTCAACCTTCTCACTGTGACCGAGGCAAGTCTCCTTGACGCATGTTGATCCTACAATTTACAACTGTTTTACCACTATTTTATAAATTGCATTGCTATTTATATTAAAAGAATGATGTTAACGTTAGATTATTAGTTATACCTGTTGTTCCTACCTCCTTGACATTGTTATCCCTGACCCCTTGTCGCCCTAGTGTAGTAATCCACTAATATAAGTGTTTTTGGAAAAATATTCTGTTATTACAGAAATTACTGTTTGGAAGACAGTTTGGATGTAACATATTAGTATAGAACGTAGACTGGAGCTAGAACCCAATTTGATTGGAGATTACATGAATATTAGTGTTGATGGGGATTGTTAATTATGAATTTGATCTATGAACGTTGACGATTGAAATATTGTGAAGTTGGATTATTATATTAGTTCACATTATAATGGATTGGGGGAAATTTTGGAAGATGTATGGTATTGTGAAGTATTCTTGTTGGATTAAATAGGTCAGTATAAGTAAATAATATGTTGAATTGGATTTCTTAGGTTGATAAAATAGTGTCGAATGAGAATCAGAGTTAGTTGGATTATTAGTGCTTGTTGGGGAATTATTACTAACTGATCGATTAAGAAATAGATGATTGTGGAAATATAGATATGTGATAATCATTTATGGAGAATTGTGAATGATCCAGATTATTTGGTGGTTTAGTAAATGATAATATTCCGTATTCTTGGTGGATTAAAGTAGATGATTTAGAGGTGATGATGTGAAGGATTAAATATATGCTATTATGAAGTATTATCGGTGGAATATATTCTAGAGGTTTAAAGGTGATGTTGTGAAGTATTCTTTGTGGTTTAGTGGATGATTTTGGTGAAATATGGTCTCGCGATAACCATTTATGCGGATTCATGAATCATGTGAATTATGAGTGATTTGTTTAAGTCGATCGGATGTCACTATGTATGAAGATCATTATAGTCGCTGAATTAATAAAGTCTTGGTTTCGGGAGTCTTTGTTAAAAGATGCTTGGGGATGAGATTGTGAATTATTCATGCTGGATCAAGTAGATTACAAAATTAATCAATGTATGGATGATGGGTAATCGATAATGAGAATTATATTTTGGGGAGATTGTTTCATATACAATGATGATAGTAGCTTGGTATGATTTTGGAATTATAATAGTACCAGGTTATACTTCCTACTTGTGGGTACTATATTGGATTGGATTACTCATATGATTGTAAGAGTATGACAATTTAAAGGTTATTGGATGTTACAGACTTGATTATAAGAATTGTAACCAAACCCTACAACTTACCTTTTATAAAATAAACTATTGGTGGAATAGAATAGTACGGTAGAAATGCTTAGACTCGCAAACGGTCAATATTCACCTATGGGTGGGAATTTCAATTATCCCTTGAACACTTGTATTGGAAGTTATAGGCAAGTAGTATTGCCAATGGTTTGCAAAATAAAAATAAAATGAAAAATGGTTTTGGACTGGGGCGGAATGGTTTGTCTGGTGGGCGCGGAAGGAGTGCTAGCTTTCATTGCGCAAGTACCGCCCTAAGTCAATTAAGGACCGACGCTTATGACTGTCTCCATTCTAAGCATAACCATACAACCACATGTCAAGGTGGGCACGACCTGGCTAACTAATTTGTAGAAACCTGACTTAGACTCACCACTCGGTGGAATGTGAGAGCCGGAAGGAGGCATTGTTGTTGTTGTTGTTGTTGTTTTTCTCACACGGCGCAAGAGGGGGCTTCTGTACTGAGCGGACGGAACCCTAACAGCGGTGAAACCTCAGCGGGTGGGTCAGGTTAGACGTATACATTGTAAAGGCCTTGTCATGATATCCCTGCCGGCACACCTAAGGAAGTGTGCTAATAGCTTGGCATCAAGGGAATATCATGTCTTGTGGGTAAAGTTATACACCTCTGCAGAGTTAAAACAATTCGAATAGCCGTGCCTACGGTCAAAGGCAAAGCTTGCTGAATGCTTTCATACTGGTAGACTTTGGTTTTTGGTTTCAAACTAAACAATGTTTTGTTTTGGGATCCGGGAGCGGTTAGAACTCTCGTGCTTCAAGCGGCTAAAGCCAGGTAGGTGGAAGGAACTCCGATTTTATGAATCGTGGCGTATAGAGCCATGTGATTGGATTGAACCCTAATTTTGTTGAGATGTGGCGGATAGAGCTCAGATATTAGTGAGTGGTGGTTAGAACCTTCACTACAATATTACATAATTCAATTATTAAAAAGAATTGCTCAAATATGCTTTGTGAAAATTATTAACAAGTATGATTTGATGAAACTTGGCTTTATGCAAAAGAACCATATTAAGCCATTTTTGGATAGCCTACATTGTGCATAATTTCCCAGACTTGCTGAGTACTTTATGTACTCACGTGCTACATTCTAATCATATCTCAGAAGTGAAAGAAGCTGTCAAGGAATTCTAACGACTAGGGCGCGCTCCCCACTCGATTGCCTGTGGGCATTTGGATGGGTCGCTTTGGTGTTTTTGTCTTCCGCTGCAGTTGTTCAAGTTGTTCTGCCTGTTCAGGCCATAATGGTAAACCTTGACCATAAGGTCTTTGCTTTTATTCAGTATTATTCTTATTTAATTGTATGTATTCGTGATATGGTTGTTGATTCATCACTTTTGACTATGTGTACTAGCTACTGATCTGGGACTAGTACAGAAATACACAGGGGACTCCGGATAGCCGATCCGGGGGCCCACACCAGAGCCCTAGCTTCACAAAGGATTGAAGAGATTGAGGAGGCCTTATATAGTAGGGAGCAGGAGGCTAAGTTGGAGTTAGAGGACAAGGATGTTGAGGAGCTAGTGTACGAGCCAGAGCCGGAGCCTGAGTATGAGCCTGAGCCAGAGCAGGAGCTAGAGCCTAAGGGCAGTGTTCGTCGACCACAGAAGTTGGAGGACATCAGGACCGGTTTGCATCGATGCCTACTCACCCACCAGTGTACCCCCTAGGAAGACCGCAGCCAGGTTGGCTGGATGAGTGATCGAGTCTAGCATAGTGGTTGAGACTCAAGTGTTGAGTCGCTGCCTTTTCGAAAGTTAGCGGAGTCGCCCTTTAGGCGTTAGAATATTGTGTGCCTGATAAATTGGTACTTTCTTGATTGTTGAATGTATAGTATGAGTTGCAAGGCCTTTAGGCACTGTAAGAAACCATACCGAGTTATTAATAAAGATTAATTGGGATGGTTTACTTATAAAATAACTGAGAAATTTATTATTGCTATTACTTGTTTTACTGCTTTTCAATCTATTTATTGTAATTATTGTAAATGCTGCTTTATTGCAAAATAATCACTTCACCATTCATTTGGAATAAGCCATGCATGTACATAATAGACTTATGCTCGTGCATAACTTGTCGAGTGCATTATGTACTCACCCTCTTGCAACAATTCCAACACCAGTTGAAGAGAAGTCTACACAAGCTCTTGAGGAGGAGTACCAGGAGGAGTCAAACAATTAGGGTCTGAGTCTAGTCAGTTGCCTGTGGCATATTAATTGGTCACTACGAGTCTTATTTCTTTTCCGCTATAGTTTTCTTAATATTTTAGTCTTTGCCCTGTAAGGCGTACTATTATAAGTTGATCATAAGGTTAACCAAACAGGTTATTTTAATAAATGAAGTCTTTATTTATTATTCGGCTATCTTTATTTATTATTCTGCTATGTATGATTATGATATTTCATCTATATAGAGACTATGTGCACTAGCGTGATCCTAGACTAGTGTTGAATACACAGAGGGTCTGGATTTGCGCATTCGGATCCCGACACTGATGCACATCACAGACGGTTTTTGGCTAAAACCATTTGTGATGTACATTCATCACAAACGGTTCTTCCAAAACTGTCTGTGATTAAGTTTAACACATACGTTTTTCAAATGCCGTCCATGATGAGGAGTCTAACTTAAGCGTTTCTGTAGTTGTATTCATCTATGTTACCATTGTGTGCACTAGTGTAGTAGTGTAGTACTTACAAAAGATTCGGATTAGCATATTCGGACACAGAACTTACAACAAGAAGATTGACCACCAGTAGCGAGCAGTAAGTAAGCAACATGTACTCTTAAATACCCAGTACATGAACACATGTACCGTGATTTATAAATTATTATATTTTAAATTATCTTCGACGAAAAGTCTATCGTCTCAAGTTTGTATAACAATTTAAACAATTTTTTATCAAGTACATAATACGAACCAAAATTAGACATTGTGACAAGTGATCTAACATATGACATCTGGTTTTAAATGAAGGGAGCATTAGTTATCGCCCAAAAACAAATAGCAAGAAAACCATATTTTGAACACGAACCTAAACAATAGTAAGTCAACGTGTGCATTGCATAACTTCAACAACTTTATTAATAAGTGATGTTGTCCATCACAAATATGCATAATGTATTGTCAACTCCGAAGCTATCACATTGCGGGGAGGAACTAGATGGTGGATTGGGTTCGGGCATTGCCACCACCTATCACATCACGGGGAGGGAGGAACTCCATGGTGGAGCGGGTTCGGGCCACCAGGGGTTAGTCTCTTGCTTCCAGCTATCACATCATAGGGACTAACCGGCGGACCAGGATCACGGGGAGGAACTGGATGGTGGATCAGGTTCGGGCCACCAGGGAATTGTCTCTTGCTTCCAGCAATTGCATGAGAAACAGGTGTTGTGATGAACCCTTGGCCATTGAGCAAGAGGAGCAATACGAGGAATAGGTGAGAAACATGCATTTCTTTTTACTTTGCTTGTATCTTGACTCTACTTGATTTGTTCTTGTGAGTAAGATGTTTCTGAGCATCCTATATATATATCAGGAGTGATCGCATGGCAAAACATACTTATCTTCCTGATATATTTGTATGTTATTAATTCATCCTCATCCTCATCCTTATTGATGTACATTTCTAGTGACGCGTGTATCTGTTTATCTGAAATTTTATGATTTCCCTTGCTTGTAATTATTGTACTTATCTTGACATAAATGTGACAGCTTAATATATTTTTTTGTGGCATGATATTATCACTTCTAGAAACTGGATGTTTTGTGATGGCCCAGAATCTCCATTTTATCCAAGCCTTTAGGTTTACAAGGTTGGTGTTGACATCAAAATCTGGCACATAGCCAATTAGGTGAGGTGGTTTGGTTAATTTATTAAGGATTGTATTGGATTTGAAAAGTCATAAGCCGATACAGGTTTAATAGATTAAACCGATTCTAGTGTTAAAGGAGAAGTATCATGAAGAAAGTTGAGACCGATACAGATAATTTCATGAAGTCCAAGGAGAACATGATCGGGTCAGATGCTACAAAAAAAAGATGACAGGCGACATCGGGAAGGAGGAATTAATCAAACAATCAACTAACTTTTTGTTTTTACTTTTCATGCAGTAGAAGTAGAATTTTAGATTTGTAATATTTCCTCTGCAATTCGCTTGATCAATAAAGCTACGCATTGTCGTTTATTGATTTCGTCGACTTACGCCAACCCAAGTTTGTTGTTCCTCCGATTTTGTTGCGCATCGCCTTCTTTGGAAAAGACAGCCTTTACCCCTATCTAATAAACTCAAACAGATTGATTAGATCTATTAGTTGCTTTTCATTTAAATCATCTTAAACAGTCGACTGGACTAGATCATTGTTAGAATATTAGATCGGCTTAAAGGCTGATTGAATAATATATATATATACATATTATCCTCTTGCCAATTGCAAGATCAAATCGGCTGGCACGCCGGCATCGAAAATTAAACCCGGCATTTGCGAGTGCTGATTGCTGATCAACCTTTCATCACATTTTTTTGGCGTCAACACACTTTTGGCATACCCAGTGGAACTATCGGATGACATTGTCTTTGCTGGAAAGTCGATCTCTCCGTCCGATGTCAACCCTAAAGCGATAATTGTCCCTACGTAGGATAATTTAACACGAGGGCAGCAAAAAGAAATTGAATATAAAAAGGTTGCGTTTGAGTAGATGATGCTCAATTGCTACTAGAAGACCCAATGCGGTGTCACGCAAAAGTCCGCATTGCCGACGGTCAGCTTCAGAGGCAAACATGCTTCATATGCTGCTAAAAACCACAAGTAAGTCGATATATGCCCATTCTGATAGAGTTATCCGATATGATTAATCAATCTATACATTGTGCTCTCATCAACCAGTCATTAGCTTTAGTAATGACCCTTAGGCCGATGATAGTTAACCGCATCAAAGAAGTCGTGCAAGAGTTGGTATCGGCTGGGACCTTGTGAAGGGAATATCCCTAGATCAATTATAGTGATGATTGTAATACGTCTTTGTTCATGTAATAATGATAATTTTGTTTATCGGTTCCCTGAATATATGTTACGACTTTGTTCATTAGATACGATCTGATTGTGAAACACATTGTCAAGCGACATTATTCTAAACGGGTCCCTGATCCATATCATTACGAGGAGCGGTGATTATTTGATCAGCACATGTATTGGTTGATGGTAATGTTTCACATACCATAGATATGGAGATATCAAACCAATAAATGCGGACACATGTTGGAGAACATGGGTAGTCGGACAAGACCCACTCCAAGACGCTGTGAGTTGTTATCTATTATAGTGCCATCAGTGTATAGTCTCGAGTGGTACGCCTATATGGTCCTTAGACCTGAGATTGTCATGGATACCTAGCATGTAAATTTGTATGCTTTGGTATCATCAAATGCTACACCGTAATAGGGTAGTTATAAAGATGACTACTGGGTATGCCACGATACATCGCCAAGGGTGTGATGATCAAGATGGGATTTGCCCCTCCTAGATAACGGAAGAGATACCTCTGGGCCCCTCGTATGGATGGATAGGGAAAATGCACGGCCGTGCTAATGTGACTAAGGAGTTATTCATGGTTTGTATCCATCACACTGTTGAGTGAAGTGGTCGAGCTATCAACAAGGGTGGCGCGCATCTCGCCTTGAGCTTGACTGGTATCGTGAGGCAAAGGGATCGGTATGTGAGTGTATCAAGGTTCAGCCGAATAATGATTCTGTGCATTCGGGGATCAATACGTGCTGCTAGGTGCCGCTGTTGATCAATGAATTGGAAATGGGTTTCCGGATTCATGTCCGACTTGCACTGAACCTAACGGGTCACACACTTAACTAGTTGGAATAGTTTAATGGGTTTGTACGTGGATGAGATCCGCGTTGGAGATGGAAACCTAGCGGGCTTCGGCCCACTAGCTTGTCTATAAAAGGTGAGGCCAGGAATAGTGCGTAATATAAGAGATTAGAACCCTCACCACGTTCAGCCGTCACGCACCCCCTCCTACTCCCCAGAAACCCTAGCCGTGTGGCAAGGTGCTAGCACACCTCGCACGGCGTTCCTGCTAGGTACGTGTAGATACCGGTAGAGGCGTTGCCGTTCACAGACGCGCTGTTCGGTTGGATCTCCGGCGACCTTCCACCATCGACCCCGAGCAGATCGGAACCACCCGGCGCAGACTGGAACCAATCGGCAGATCGGGTCGGGAACCAGTCGGCTGTTGGGACCCCGAATTTGCAAATCCGGACCCTCTGTATTCAGCACTAGTCCAGGAACGCGCTAGTGCACACAGTCTTAACATCGGTAAATATCACAATCATACCACTCGATACTAATAGAGTACTTTATTTAAATAGTCAAACTGGTTACTTGACCTTATGGTCAAGTCACAAATGTACGCCTCGCAGGGCGAAACTTATTAAGAGAGAAATAGTAAATATCACAATCATACCACTCAAATAACTTCGTGGCGCCATCCAGTATACCACAGGCAACTGACTGGGCTCGCTTCCTAAGTAGACGGATTCTTTTGGAGCTCCTCCTCCAAAGCTTGTGCAGTCTCCTCTTCAACTGGTGTTGTATTGTGGCAAGGGTGAGTACTTGGTACTCAAAGAAGTCATGCTGTAATGCAAGCTAATATACTATATGCATGGCTTGGTACAAAGGAATAGCTCAAGGTATATTTGCAAGAAACAAAGATTTGACAAGTAGCATAAATAGATTCAAAGCAAAGAGAAGCAAGTATAGCATAGATAACTTTTCAAGGAATTTAATAAACATATTTCCCATCCTAATCCATATTCCCATCAACCTCATTATTAATCCAACCCAACCTTTCAGATCCAAGTTATTTTTGAGAAAATCTAACCCTTGACTGTAATTCCCGAGCGATGTCCAATACCGCGGACACGGCTATCCGAATAGATTCTACACTCTACAGAGGTTATGCACTTTACCCACAAGATACATTCAAACACCCCAAAGGCGAAGTTCCCAGAATAAAGTCTTTCGGAAACCTCTAACAATACAAGTGGTCCTCCGGTTATTGCACACTAACCCTTCCCTTAGCTAAGGCGAAGTTTAGGCCAATCAACCGTTAGATGGGTACTGGCCTCACCCAGACGCTCCCCGCACAACTTACACAAAGGGTGTAGTTGACCTCCCGAGGTCCCACAGTACGTTATTAGCAACTTAGTCAACTAGGTCCGTCCCATTACGTACATGTGGTTGCACGTTAGACCCAGTTCAAAGGCTTGCAAGGTTAAGTCCTTAGGGTGACCAGTGGCAAGACTACCCAAGAACCAAATCAACATCCCCAATGCCACAACCGGCCCACCTGATTATTCTTGCCACATGCCCCTGGCCGAAAAACTATTTATCAAACCCCGCTTGATTACCATGCACCACGTGCCATCAACATCACATGATACCTTTCCAAAACAGGTTCAATATATCATTAAGTCAATATTAACATTTGTTTGTCCAAAATCATGTCATGAGCACGAAAGTGTGCTCTAAGCAGCTTTACTACAACGGCCTAAACCCATGTTGGCAAGTTAATAATGTCCAACTAGTAAACCACAACTAGGGTGACAAGGGTCATGGCACATACTTAAGTAATCAAGGTGTCATACAAAGAAATTGGTATTTATCTAACCCCATATTTAAATAAAGTATTTTTCTAATTGAACTAGCATGCAATAGTTTAAATCAAAATAGATTTCAAATAGGATCAACATGGTCAAAGCACAACTTGCCTTCAAAAAGTACTTGTTCTTGGTCTTGAGTTGGATCCTCGAGTCAATACTTCTCCTTCGAATCCTTCCCAGACTTCAACGCCTACTCGTAAAGCGTGCAAATAGCAGATACACAAATAAACAATAGGCAAAAAGTGTCCAAACATCCAAATAAAATCCATAAACAGAGAGAACATAATTTTATGAATTTTTAGAAACTGGAATCATCAAATTTGGAGTTAAAACGCAAAAGTTATGATTATTTAAAGTTTAAATAATCAATTAAATAATTTTACAGAGAAAAACTTTAGTCCAAAAATTAAATAAAATTCATATTTAGGTAGATCTCAATTTTATACAAATTTAGAAATTTGAATCACTCAAATCGGAGTTGAAACGCAAAAGTTATAAACGTTTGAAGTTTGAATCAAATCTGAAATCATTATTTCGAATTAATAAATCATTTTCTTTTTCGGAAATTAATTATTGCGCCAAGAAGCGACACGTGTCAGCCTCGATTGGCTCGCCGACATCAGCCGTCCATGGACGTGGTCCACGCCGGCCGGGTCCACCGTGGACTCCTGGCCCACGAATCCACGTGTCGCCGACATGTGGGTCCGCCGGTGACGCCATCGGCCGACGTCACGGGCTCACCATGGTGCCGATAGGTGGGACTCCATCGTGACGCCATTGCCGACGTTAGCGCTGGTTGGGACAACCGCCGACATGCGGGCCCGCCATGATGTCGGCGTGACGTCATGGTGCGATTTGGTAAGCCATCGACATGCGGGCCCCGCGTGTCGGGTCGTCACATGCTCGCGCTGGGCTGGCGCCGACCGCGACGGTCAGCCTCCCGACGCTGGCGCAATCTCGGCCGCTGATTTGAAATTCAACGGCCCGCATTAGATCTCGAGTCTCATGCGCTTGGGTTAACGCTGTTTGATCTCGACCGCTGGATCTAGATCCGACGGCCAAGATTGATCCGGGAATCGCACGTGGTTCTCACCGGGATGACGTGGCGCACCTGGGCCCTTGGATGAAGATCCGACGGCCGGTGGAGCTCGAACGACGGCGATGGCTTGCGGCGCTGCTCACCGCGCGGGGGACGACGACCTAGCCGACGGCGGCGTTCGGCGCGCCCGGCGAGTGAGAGGTAGCTCGGTGTGCCTCGACGCGAGGAGTCCTGGATTCGGGCACAACGGGCGGCGAGGATGACGGAGATGGCCGCAATCGCAAAGAACCACTGGCGAGGGAAGAGGCAACTCCGGCGAGCGACATGCGGCTCAACGGCGGCGGCCCGGCGACGTTGTTCAGGGCTACTGGTGCGCAATGAAGCGGCGATCCCGACACGGTGGCGGCGAATAAATAGGGTCCTCGGCGTCCGTGAAACGCGCGGAATCCGAGGTCCTCTCCGTTGCGGCGGCGGAGTCCGGCGGCGACACGGGCAGGGTGACGTGGCACGCGCACAGCCATTGGATCGAGATCCAACGGTGCGCGAGTTTGGGTCCGGGTCGGACTCGAACCGGCCGTTTGGCTGGCTCGGGCTCTGGCGTGGCTCAATCGTGGCCGTTGGATCCGAATCCAACGGCCACGCGGTTAGGCTCGGCCGAGTGGGTTCGGCCGAGTCACGTGGTTCGGCCTGACTCGAACTCGAGTCCGACTCGGCTCGGTCGGATGAACAGTACAAACCCACTCGCATTTTCCAGCGATTTAATAATTAAAATAATTCCCAGTAATTCATTTAATTCATTAAAAATAGCAAATGACTCAGAAAAATTCCAGAAAAATTCTGGAAAATATCTTGGATCATTTTGGACTCAAATAAAATATTTCCAACAAAATTTTATTGGCAAAATTAAATTCCAAATAAATCCAAATAAATTCCAGAAAATTCCAAAAATTCACCAAAGTGCCAAATCACACATGAATTTATGAAAAGCAAAATTTTGGGGTGTTACATCGGTGCAGGTCAGGAACTTCTCGAGGAGGTTGGGAATCACTTGGCATTGATCGGGAACGACTCGGAGGAGGTCGGGAACCACTCGGAGGTGATCGGGACGTGAACGACTACTACTTTCTACGCTACAAGATCTGCTTCCTTTGCATCGGCGCTGGCCAAGTGTAACGACTCATGATCCTCTACTCGCATGTGATCTTGGTTGATTCGCGGTAGAAAATTTTGATTTTATGCTCGCGTAGCCTACCCGTTTCCCAACACCTTGGTCGATCTCTTGCAATCTCTGCCGACATACCTATTCCATTTCCCAGAACGCCCAGAATGTGAAGCCCATGGTCGATCCAAAACTGTCAGTTGCTATCCCTGCTTAAGCGCCAACACAGCCGATCGTGGTGTTGCCATGGGATCCTGGTACGAGCGAAGTTGCTCATTACCAGGCTTACAAAGATTGCTCCAAATTGGGCAACTAGCCTAGTTTACCTTCATTTGCTCTGTTCTGCGTCTATCTTAGATCGGTTATTCAGCCAATCGAAACACAAGTGCATGCTCAGCATGTTGAGCCCATTCCTCAAGGGATCTGGCCCCTTATAGGGTTTTATCATACTCGGAGCCATTTGCTCCGCTTCCTGAGCCGATATTGAGGCAGCATAATGTCAGCAATGAGCAATTGTGCTAACCGATACAACCCTCGCTACAACCCATGAGTACTTTTTCTATGGGAGCTTAGAATTGAGGATATCAGATCTAAGCTCTGTCCGATAGAAGTTTGGGAAATCGGTAACAGATTACATTAAAAGGTTTAGGGAAAATAGAAATCGGTGCTTTAGCGTCACATTGCACGATAATCAGTTAGCCGATTAAGCTTTTCAGTGATTAATTCTTCCCATAAAGGAAAAATTTGGTGGACAAGAGTTCAACGATCTCAGCCACTTGTTGCATAGGGTATCGGCCCTAGAAAGCCGATTCTTTGAAAAAGGTTTTAAGGACATGATTCAATGATGCACAAAATGAACTTCTCGCCAAAGGATTGGTTACTTCTATATGTCAGATTCTGGTCTTCTGGGACTTCTTCGTAGGGGAAGGTTGTTATTGTTGTAGTGTCAATACCGAAGGATTAGCTGAAAATGCAGTACAACCAGGCTTGCACAAACCAGAGGGGGCCTCTGACATTGCCAATTGAGTACTGACCTTGACCTATGAAAAGAGTACTTATGATGATATGCATCATTTGATATACAGCTCTAAGAAACATCTTTCCTAAGGATAGCCGACGACCGCCAGTTGCTCTGCCAAGGATTGGTAAATCTATGTCGGCTCTGTGGGGTCTCCGGTCTTAGAATATCGAATGCGGATTCTTACTGTTGCGTCAGACTGGATATTAACGCAACCTGGAAGAGATCCGTCCACTTAACTGAAAATCATACCCGGATTGAGGCCAATCAGTTGGCTCATCACACACTACTCATGCTCACACGCCAACCGGTTGATGCTAATCCGAGCTTCCTGCATATGTGTGTCCAGTGCTAGTTCCCTGGATTAGTAGCCTATCACCCACATTTTTCGCAATCAAGATGATTCAACTCACATACAAACTCGTAATGTCATAAAAGTCTGTGGCCGACCGGCCAAATAAAGCATTACCAAAAGTAAATGGCAGCAAAAATTAACAAAATAGGGCAACGACAGCGGCGTGCCTTCCATAACGCTTAGGCAACTGACTAGGGGTAGAGAGGAGGGGAAAGGAGAGAAGGGAACATAAGGAGAGAGGAGGCTGGGGGAGGCTCTCCCCAGCCTTAATGGCGACGTGCAGAGGCGCACGGCTCAAGGCAACGACGTGTGTTACAACGACCGGAGAGGTGAGCTCTGTTCGCACGCCGACTGGGCCGGCCGGCAGCATCGCCTCCTGGGGCGGTACTACCGCTGGTCCCAAGAAGATCGACCATTGGCCGACAGTATTGCTGCTCCAGCTGCAAAAACTTTGATTTCTTCGCAATTTCGCTTCGGAGTTCAGAATCTTTCTGAGGGTTCTAGGAAAGGTTTGGGGACTCAATAGGGAGAATCTAGGGTTTAGGTTGCTCGAGATTTCGTTCGAATCGATGTCTACGGTTTCGAGCAAAAGAATCGATCGAGATGATTTAGGCAACCAAACCAAAAGCAAATAACTCAATGCATCAAAGCATGATTAGCACTTCATTAACTTAATTACACTTTCAGGGTGTTACAGTTCGTGAAACAAGTATCGGTCTAACCATATATTGAGGAATGCTACATGTTCCTTGTCCGATACTGGTCCTGATCCCTTATTCTCATTCATGTACTGGTTCCATCCTTCTCTTTAGTAGATATCAGCTTGTACTCTAGCTTTGCACTATATCAGCTTGTACTCTAGCTTTGCACTATATCAGCTTGTACTCTAGCTTTGCACTGAAAGCTGATAACTGTGCTCCATTGGGTCTCATGCAGCATATCATGGGTACATCCAGAAGAGTCGAGCCGATGGGACCTGTCTTGAACAGAAAAGTGTTGAAGGTGTCTGACTAGAAATAACAAGAAGTGATGATCAACGGCTCATTCGCTTGAGGGTCGGCTAGAGAGAGGGGGGCATTCAAATATCCCGACTCGTACTAGTGCTCTAGATTACCTATCGGACCTAAACAGTACTAGTGCTCCCTATCATGTTCAAGAATAAGTACCTGACTGGGATCCATCGATGGCAAGCCGATGAGAAGAAGAGTAGCTGGCAGATGGCGGAGAGCGCTTGAAGCCGATTGTGAGGAAGACGAGAGTAGGAACGCGTGAAAATGACAGGTGAATGGGTCCCATTGTGATGCCCTAGAATTTGAGAGCGATCCTAGGGTTTTCTTTCTTGGTTGTTCCGGAAAGAAAGAGGGTTTTGTCGGGGAAAGAAATAATTGAAGATTATGCGGCAATTTAATATTAAAAATTGGAGTTTTGGGCTAGTTTCACTGGCCGAGGAAACCTGGGCCTGGGCCGGGAATTCCTTTTTCCCCCTCTCCTCCCCATGCCTTGGTGGGCCGGCCCACCTCCCCCTTTAAGTGGCGCCCCCTCCCCCCAAACCCTAAGGCACCTCCCTTCCTCCCCCCTAGCAGCCGCACCCCCTCCTCTTCCTCCCCTGTGTGGTGGCTCAAGATCCACCGTGAAACGCGAAGGAGAAAACGAGAAGAGGATCCGTGGAGGCGAGGAGGACGAACAGATTTCCGTTACGGGGATCATCGCGCGTTCTTCGTGGGTTCGCAAGGGGGAACTCATGGTAAAATTCCCAATCTTTTACCCCTGTTCTACCTAGGGATTAGGAGTGTATTAGATCTGGTGGTGAGTGGTTTGGATGGATCTTGATGGGGGAGAAGGGTAGATGTTCACGTGGTGCTGTTTTGGAAGGGAAGATTGTGCAGCACGGATTGTTTCGCGTTTTATGTGCCATAGATGATTTTTCCTGCAAAAACCTATAACTATAAAGTTGTAGATAACGTCGAGACCTAGCTTCTGTAATTATTTCAGAATTTTTGAGGCGTAGGTCTGAGAGTTATCGCTGTTGGAAGATGACAAACAGAATCTGGAAACAGATTTCGTCCACTGTGTTGGACGGTTGTTTAGGCATATTTAACAGTGGAATTGAAATTTGTGACCTTCATGAAAGTTGTAGATATCGTCAATATATAGCTACTGTAATTGTTTTGTATTTTTATGAATAGTAGAAAAAAGATACGAAATTGGGAAGAGAGGGTGCTGCTGTTCGATTCGGACAGATCGGGGTTTTTCGCGTTTAAATGGGAACGGGGAGTAGGAAGCGTGTGTTTGAATTGTGTGATGAATTGTGATGTCGCTATGTACTGAAATAATGTTTGTTCAGTTGGTGCCACTGCTGGGCGTAACTAGGTTCATCGTCCACGCCGGTAAAGGCAAGTGGAAGTAGTTGTATTGTTAAGCTATACATTGTTGTTTGCTTCGCTTTCATTATAAACTCCAATTACAGCAATCATACATGGTTTAATCACTTGCTTTGAGGTAAGGTGAAGAAGGATGTTGTTTAATGGATGAATTGTCTAAACAGTTCATCTCTATGATATTTGTTTTCTATCCATGCTATATGATGATATGCAAACATGTGGACTCGATGGGAGGAGTTATGAATGAATTCATGCATGAAGCATTAATCGCATAATCATGCATTGAAGTTTGTCGACGCCAGCGCGCGATCAGACGGTCGTACAACACCGTGTGTTCCTGAGAAAGGGCACGGTGAGGAGGAACATGGCATAAGCATGTGCATCAATCATATGCATTTTATCAAGTGGTGTGGACTCTTTGATGTGGTATTGTATATGAGGAATGTGGACTCTTTGATGTGGTATTGTATATGAGGAATGTGGAATGATAGATATATGGTGGATGTTTTATTTGTATTAGTTGTTCCGCTTTGCTGAGATTACCCAATCTCACTACTTGCTCGTTTTGATGTTTTCAGTAGCGCACGTGAGTCGTAAGCATGAAGGGTGGGCTAGCAACACAATAAATTTTCTCTGTCATCACGACTCACATGATCTAGTGTTTTAAATAATTCATTAGTTGGATGCAATTTTATTTCATTTAGACCTATTGTTGTTCCCTTTAAACTTGTTCTCGTTTATGGTTGTCCCTTTATAGATGTGTTTTATTTATGGTTAATACATGGTTGAATTAGACTCGTTGTCTCTAGTTTTGATGTCGTGATATTATTCCTATTCGAATTGCTTCCGTACTATCCTATTTTAGGGGAAATGCTGTCGATCTGTTCTTGTACAACAGTTTAGATTTATGGGGTGTTACAGCTTGGTATCGAGCTGGTCAGAGGTCCTTGGAATGTGTATTTTTAGTGTCATACTATAGGATACAACTAAAATGTGATGTGGAATAACTTAGAAACATGGCCTAGGTTTTAACTAAAATTTTGTCATAGGATAGCAACATTAAAACTTGTGTAAGTGGAATCACTAATTTAAAATCTGACACACATGGATGCACAGTAGGAAAGGGTATGGGTACCGTTGCTTTCCGTTTAAATATTGTATCTAAGCTTTGATGTTGAATGCTACTTTTGATGTTGTATAATGCTATATTTATGATGGATTTGATTGAGTTGCTTCATTTGTGAGGAAGTGGGGTTGTGTTGTCAAGTGTTTTGGCCACCTCTTTTGTTCATAGTAAGGGTGTGGTTTGATGGTGTGGCCGGTTAACGCCATCACCGAAGAATTATTAACCCCTGTAGGAGGAGTGCTTACCCTTTCTGTCGTGGATCGGGTAGTTGACTAGAGTCAAATAGAAGAGATTGGTGGTAGATTCCTTCGGTTGTTCTTTATCATTCTGAAGGTCGGTCTTGGTTGGTTTTCTTGGTTTTAGTTGATTGAAATCAGAAGAAAAGTGTTTGGAATTTGGATTTTCATGAGTGTGCCTTGGTGTTTCTTGGTTTTGTCTTCTTTGGGTGAAGACAAAGAAGGAGTTTTGTGTTGTGCGCCTTTGGTCGCCTTTTTGACTTTGACACTGCTTAGTTGGTTGCCTTGCAAAGAAAGGTATAGCTTTTGGTTCTTGTGTGTATTGCTCTGAGTTTAAAAGAAGTTATTGTAGCTTGTGTAAAAAGTTAAGTTGTGTCGATTTATGTTTTGTGCCTTTGTTCGTAAAGGTTTACTTGATCGCTTGGTTCCCTCCGGTGGGAGTCTTTAAGATTGAAATGTGTTTTAGAGTCATGTCCTATTGCAAATTTGAGAGTCAAGCTTCTTTGTGAGTTTTGGTTGAGTATTAAAAGAAAAAATGCTGCAAATAAAGTAAGTATTCGCTTGACTGAAATTACTTGTTAAAAGTGGAAATTGTTGTTTAGCATGTTATGTAGTATGTAACAATGTGGTTTATAGAAATGATGTACTTTAGTTAATTTAAGTAGTTGAATCAATTAAGTGTAATTGTTACCTTTAGCTTAAGATTAAATGAACCTCTAGTGATGTAGAGTACCCCGTAGTGGGGATGATTAAATGTGTTAATGTACATGCTTATAATATGTTGCTTTGCTTTAAAAGTGCTTATGACCCCTGATAATGTTTAAGGTTTTAAACCCTGATGCATGGTTAGAACATTAAGATGAGGTAGATCATGTTATTGTTAAAGAAATTTTGCTGGTTGTTTAAAGATGTTCTAATCTAACGGATTAATAGGGAAAATTTAATCGTGTTGACTAGCGACTTTAATTTGGAAGTTGATTAGAATTGCTATTTACGTTGTTGCAACCTACTAGTATGTTGTGTGGTGGTAATTTTGTTATCACCTATGTATAGGGTAGCCAAAAGTAATGTTGATGGTTGATGTTTATGCCCATTTGTTGTTATTGATGACTTGGTAGGGTTGCTAATTGTTGGAAACCATTGATCCAATAGAGAAAAGTGTAAAACTGTGGAATTATGTCGAGTTCATGTTGTGATGGGATGAACATTGGATAACAATCATGATGCAAGATTTTAACCTTAATGAATGCATGTCTTAGAATCCTGCTTACTTAATTTTATCTTGTAGAGATAATACTTATTGGTTGAAGTCATTTTATTGATTGAACAAGTTTTAATTGTCAAGATGTTGATGTATGGATGGTATAAAATTGATACGTTGATCATGCTTAAGTATATGTTGAAGTACTATGTTTGAAATATAGAATACATTGATATATGATGTGTTGTCTGTGGGGATCATGATGAGGTAGTATAGAATGGAAGACGTTTTGTTAATCATCATAAACTGTATTTATAAATGTTGGGAAAGGTAACTAGAGAAAGAATTGGTTATGTAGCTTTTGGTTGAATTATATTGAGGCTTCTCGATGAGTAAATAGTGTATATTGAATGCTTAAATGGTAAGTATAGTGGAATACTAGATATGGTGGCTTTCATCCCGAGCCTCGTGTCTAAAACCTTTGACCTGGTTTGGTTGGTTGCTATTTTGGTTGAATACTTTTGTCGAAGTGTTTCTTCTGTTGTGTTTCAGAGTTTCCTAAAACTCAGAGTGATTAATGCCAACCTTTGGATTTGGCTAACTTTTTTAGTTTGCACTATGAGTATGGATTTACACCCAAAAGTCATTGAGTGGATCGCGCCTTCGCATTCAAGACCGAATTATCTTTGGAATTAATTTTAAAGGAAGCAGATGGACATAGTGGGTTGTGTTGCAAATTCTTGAGATTTAATTTGTAACTCTTTTTGACTAGAGTTGGATTTATTTGCATGATGTGTGTGACGCTTAAGTAGTGCTTCAAAAGGTGGATTATATGAGTGTTTCATAAGTGAATTTGGGTAGTGTAGATTTCTCTTTTTGGAATTCATTTCCCTTTCTTTCGAGAAAAAAATTCTGGCGTTTGTTTGTGCCGATGATTGACTTTTGAGTCGAGGTTATTTTCCAACATATTGATTTTGGTTAAAATGCGATGTTTTGCAAGTTTAGCTTTCATCATTGGTGGGTTTTGATATGATGTGGTGTTTCATCGTTAACTATGTCGCCGACATAGTTTATATGAATTAGCGCAATCCTCGGTGTTATTCGAGTTTTATTCATGTGTTAGAGAGGAAAAAGTCGTCTTGTAAATGACTATTCGATAGTGTTGTTACATGATGAATGAATGGTGAAAAGTAAACATGACATTGTCTATAGATGTTAAATGATAAAAGAGTCGTTGAGCCAGGTCGGTGAGAAAGTCATATATGGATATATGACTAATCCGGAGTGCTCTTGGAAAGCTACATGCATGTCCTGAATCGAGATTTCAATTGCCTTCTAGTACGGGAAGTAAGAACGAATATCTTCTGATATGTTGGTTGTGGTGTAAGAGATATGAGCTTTCTTTGCATTTGGCTTAGGAAAAAAATAAAATGAGTACTCTTGGGTTGTTGCCGAATTTTTTCCAAAGTGGCTTTTAGCGCTTCGGAGTTCGAGTTGTTGGATGTGAATCATTTGGGGATCATGGGTCTTGGTTGAGCTTCCTCAATGATTCTACCCTTGGTTCTGATTCTTTGAAAGGAAGAATGCGATGGCGAAACCTTCTAAGAAAGAGGAATTTAGTGTGGGTTGGTAATGACATAAGATATTAGATGTTGCTAGTAGATGATCGTAAAACAGCTTTAAAAGTGAAGAGTAAAGGAAGGTTGTGTATGACTCAATCCAAACCTTCTTGGAGAATTGGGTCATTGATGTGTACCTAGGTGGGGTCGTTTAAATTATTAGTGAACCACTTGGTGGTTGCTAGTAATTATTTTTCCTTTCGTGAGTGTATTGACCTTTCTGTCGCCTGAGGTTGAGCGAGGTTGTGTCAACCATAGCGATTTTGTTCTATTGTTATCATCTCTTGCGGGTTTAAGGACCCTGGTTGTAAAGTAGGCCTTTCCTTTTGGTGGTAGTGTTGGGTATTGGTTTTTTGTTGAAGATCAATTTTTGCAAGGTTCTAACCTCGCTTGTTCAAATAGCTGGTGGTCTTGGAGTGTATGTCTCACCTGGTTTGTCGTCGCCTTGAATACGGGCGAACCACGAGAGGGGTTGTGGTGTGAAAACACGCTTGTGCGTGGGAGATGAAGAGGGTTCTAGAGACTGCACCGCTTTTCCGGAGAGTGGTTGGAATAAGGAGTGCGAGACCGCTTTCTTTCATGGTCTATTTGGTAATTGAAGTGAAGGTGGAACCGTGAGAGGTTGCACTGCTGAGCTAAATCAACATTTTCTCGCTAGTGTTGGTTTTGAGAATTCGCTTGTCGCTTATTCTGGTTTGAGTCTTTGTGTGAATGTTTTGTGTTGCAAAGAAGTCTTTTGTCCCTTGGGGACTTTGTTGTTGATTTTGGTGTGTCTTAGATTCGGGACTAATCCTTTTAAGGTGGGGAGATTGTGATGCCCTAGAATTTGAGAGCGATCCTAGGTTTTCTTTCTGGTTGTTCCGGAAAGAAAGAGGGTTTTGTCGGGAATGAAATAATTGAAGATTATGCGGCAATTTAATATTAAAATTGGAGTTTTGGGCTAGTTTCCGCTGGGCTGAGGCAACCTGGGCCTGGGCCGAATTCCTTTTCCCCTCTCCTCCCCATGCCTTGGTGGGCCGGCCCACCTCCCCCTTTAAGTGGCGTACCCTCCCCCCAAACCCTAAGGCACCTCCCTTCCTCCCCCCTAGCAGCCGCACCCCCTCCTCTTCCTCCCCTGCGTGATGGCTCAAGATCCACCGCGAAACGCAAAGGAGAAAACGAGAAGAGGATCCGTGGAGGCGAGGAGGACGAACAGATTTCCGTTACGGGGATCGTCGCGCGTTCTTCGTGGGTTCGCAAGGGGGAACTCATGGTAAAATTCCCAATCTTTTACCCCTGTTCTACCTAGGGATTAGGAGTGTATTAGATCTGGTGGTGAGTGGTTTGGATGGATCTTGATGGGGGAGAAGGGTAGATGTTCACGTGGTGCTGTTTTGGAAGGGAAGATTGTGCAGCGCGGATTGTTTCGCGTTTTACGTGCCATAGATGATTTGTCCTGCAAAAACCTATAACTAGAAAGTTGTAGATAACGTCGAGACCTAGCTTCTGTAATTTTTTCAGAATTTTTGGGGCGTCGGTCTGAGAGTTATCGCTGTTGGAAGATGACGAACAGAATCTAGAAACAGATTTCGTCCACTGTGTTGGACGGTTGTTTAGGCATATTTAACGGTGGAATTGAAATTTGTGACCTTCATGAAAGTTGTAGATCTCGTCAATATATAGCTACTGTAATTTTTTTGTATTTTTGTGAACAGTAGAAAAAAAGATACGAAATTGGGAAGAGAGGGTGCTGCTGTTCGATTCGGACAGATCGGGGTTTTTGGCGTTTAAATGGGAACGGGGAGTAGGAAGCGTGTGTTTGAATTGTGTGATGAATTGTGATGTCGCTATGTACTGAAATAATGTTTGTTCAGGTGGTGCCACTGCTGGGCGAATTCAGGTTCATCGTCCACGTCGGTAAAGGCAAGTGGAAGTAGTTGTATTGTTAAGCTATACATTGTTGTTTGCTTCGCCTTCATTATAAACTCCAATTACAGCAATCATACATGGTTTAATCACTTGCTTTGAGGTAAGGTGAAGAAGGATGTTGTTTACCGGATGAATTGTCTAAACATTTCATCTCTATGATATTTGTTTTCTATCCATGCTATATGATGATATGCAAACATGTGGACTCAAGTGGGAGGAGTTATGAATGAATTCATGCATGAAGCATTAATCGCATAATCATGCATTGAAGTTTGTCGACGCCAGCGTGCGGCGCGATCAGAGCCGTACAACACCGTGTGTTCCTGAGAAAGGGCACGGTGAGGAGGAACATGGCATAAGCATGTGCATCAATCATATGCATTTTACTGAAGTGGCGTGGACTCTTTGATGTGGTATTGTATATGAGGAATGTGGACTCTTTGATGTGGTATTGTATATGAGGAATGTGGAATGATAGATATATGGTGGATGTTTTATTTGTATTAGTTGTTTCGCTTGCTGAGATTACCCAATCTCACTACTTGCTGTTTTGATGTTTTCAGGTAGCGCACGTGAGTCGTAAGCATGAAGGGTGGGCTAGCAACACAATAAATTTTCTGTTGTCATCACGACTCACATGATCTAGTGTTTTAATTAATTCATTAGTTGGATGCAATTTTATTTCATTTAGACCTATTGTTGTTCCCTTTAAACTTGTTCTCGTTTATGGTTGTCCCTTTATAGATGTGTTTTATTTATGGTTAATACCTGGTTGAATTAGACTCGTTGTCTCTAGTTTTGATGTCGTGATATTATTCCTATTCGAATTGCTTCCGTACTATCCTGTTTTAGGGGAAATGCTATCGATCTGTTCTTGTACAACAGTTTAGATTTATGGGGTGTTACACCCATATTTATAGCTTGGTAACAAAAGGTGAAAAGGCGAAAAAAAAATTTTGTTGGGATGCGAATGGATCGAGGGTTAGCAGTGCCAGGATTTAGCAGTGCCATAAATGGAACGGTTACTTACGGAAATGATGCATTGAGCCGATGAGAGGACTACAAGATGGGATTTTTTGGAAGATAATGATCTCCCAAAATAATAGGGCATATGTTGACACTAGAATATGGTACATAGCCGATTAGGTAAGGTGGTTTGGTTAATTGATTAAGGATTTATCGGATTACAACTGATTCTAATGCTAAAGGAGTACTATAATGGAGGAAGTTGAGACCGATACGGATAATTTCATGAAGTCCAAGGAGAACATATCAGATTAGACACTACAAAAGATGTCAGGCAACATCGGGAAGGAGGAATCAATCAAACAATCAACCTTCTTTTCGTTTTTTACTTTTCGTCAACTAGGAGTAGAATTTTAGATTTGTAATATTTTCTCTGTAATTCACTTGATCAATAAAGTTGCACATCGCCAATTATTAATTTTTTTGACTTACGTCAATCCAGATTCATTTTTTCTCTGATTTTGTTGCGCATCGCCTTCTTCGAGAAAAAAATGACCTTTACTCCCATCTAATGAACTCAATCAGGTTGATTATGTTACTTTTCATTTAAATCGGCGTAAACAGCCGACTAGACTAGATCATTGATAGAGTATTAGATCGGTTTAACAGCTGATTGAATGATATATATTATCCTCTTGCTGATTGCAGAATCAAATCGGCCGGCACATCCGCACTCCAAAATTAAACCCAGCATTTACGTGTGCTAATTGTCGATCAACCCTTCTTTACATTTTTTGGCATCAACAGTAGGATAGCGCATTACGTTGCACTGGCTGCGCGTAATAATTTTTCTGATAGAGATGAGCGTGTTTGAGAGAGAAGTACGTTGTAATACGAAAGAAAATTGCCATATTCCGATTTGCTTTGTAATACGAAAGAACATTGCTGTATTCCGATTTGCTTTGTATTGGACAGTAGTAGGCAAATAGATATCTAACTGCAACAAAATAAGAGAACAATGTGGATGCCTCAAAAACAGAATGGGTTGCATTGTTCGCTGTGCCACAATATAAGACATAATGTTATAGGATATTATAAGTTAAATATAAAGCCTAGATATTAGCTTCAAGACACCACTGGCAGTTCTAGATAGCTACCTAAGAGATGTGAAAGATGCTACTTTGAGGAAATCTGAAACTGAATAAGGCAAATTATTTGTGGAAGACAAATGTAACACCTAATAGTATAAGGTAGTACAGAAACAGTAATTAATATACCATTTAACTAAAGCCACGTAATCATCACAATCCTAGATACTTGCCTCTGCAGCATTCATAACTGAGAGATGGACACATGTACACGTCATGAGCTAATATGAAAGGCTCAAATCTAGTGGATAAAAGGAAACCAGAAAGAGCTCAATAATCTCTACTATTCTAAAGCAGCTCTTGGTGGCAGTGGTCTATTCTTCCCACGTCATTAATTACCGCTTAATTGCCCTACGTAAGAAACGAAGCGTTGCTTTAATTAGCCAGCTTTCGCAAGAAACGAAGCGTTAAAGATAGATGTTTGATTTTGTGAAATAATTTTTTTTTAATCTTTATTTTTCGTTATCAATTTTGTTTTTCGTAGCACGAGCATGTAACTAGTTTTTCTAATAGAGATGAGCGTGTTTGAGAGAGAAGTACCTTGCAATACGAAAGCACATTAGTTGCCGACACCGTAGAATAGAGTTTAATGAAGAGCAGCACTGTAGTTTGTCTATTTTGAACTTTGGTAGATAACATTTCAGTACGGCACCAAAAGCGATTGGCCGATTGTTATTCACATGTAGACACACATCTGAATGAGCTTCAGTAGTGAGCTAAACAGCTGATATTCCTGTTCAGTTACAGCATTTGTAAAGATTGAGGAAAGATGTATTTGTTCTAGATCAAATCCGAGTCCTGCATGTCATATGAATAGCTCATGAGCAATGTTTTGCAAGCAGGACACTGTGGCTAGAAAATTTAAACAGAAATATATATAATTACTGGTACAAATATTAGAGATATGAAGCGCATGATCAGGCAGAGCTAATGTAAAAAAGTTTAAAATAGAAGCATAAGAGGCGCAGTAGGTAGACATATCTAGTCCAATAAAACTAAATAACTAAATCCATAAAGGACATGAGTTATCAACAAAATGGCATGTATATACTCGAAAGATTAAATTCCAATATGTTATATCCTCTAAGGAGGCACCCAGAGAAACCAAAAAAAAAAGATGTTACATCAAGATCAAGCACCTGCTATGCAAAATGACTGATAGTGCCAAGAATTGAAATTTCATCACATTGATACCTTAATCAGGGCTGCAAATTTTGTAAGAGATATATGATAGCTCTTCTGATTGACCTCCCCCTGCAGCGTGTCTCTCTTTGCTGTAAAGTATTGCAAAAAAAAGATCATGTAAGTTTCAAAATATTTTGTAGGAAACACGCTTAACAAACAGAGGAAAAGGGAAAAGTTTGGATAACTGTGGATTTAAAAGGAAGTAGTCTCAAAATCTCTGTGTTTATGTGAATATGATATAAACACTGTATGAATGATTTTCCTTTTGCAAATTCATATATTGATGAAAACCCAACCGACAAAGTACCTAGATGTTTTAGGGTGCATTTGGTTGCCTGTACCAAGTGGTACATGTATGAGATGATTCGAGAAAAAAATCATCAATGCGTTTGGTTGGTTGAATGGAACCATCCCATCCTGGATCAAGTGATAAAAATTTGAGCAATATTCCCTCTAGATGCTGAACCATCTCATTCATCCAAAATAATGGAACCAAATGATACAGGACCATCCCATCCCATTCAACTTCATCCCATAAACCAAACGCGCTATTAGAAAGAGCATAAAAAGCAGAGGAATTTTTTTCTTCCCAAAGTTCATATATGGATGAACTCCAAGCAGTGAGCTAACTAAATGTTTTAGGAAAAAAAGGCATAAATCCTTGCTAATAAAGATGACACTAAATCTAGGGCCTTAATTGATTTACTTTTAGCATACAAAATGTGACACTACGGATTGTTGTGACATTATAAAAATATGAGATTGAGAATAAAACTATACGGTATGAGGTTTAATCGCGTTTTCGGGCCGTTTTCGGGAGTTTGGGCCTTTTCGGGCCGATTTGGGCCTTGGGGTGATGTTGTCGGCCGTTGGTGGGGGAGTTTTGGCCCATGAGAGGGGAAATCCTGCCATCCTCCCCCTCCCCTTAGGGTTTCCCCATGCCCCATGCGCCCACACCACCCCCCTCCAAGCCGCCACCTCCCTCTCCCCTCCCCTTCCCCATGGCGCCCCCATCTCCTTCCTCCTTGCGCCAACACCCCTTCCCTCCCCTCTCCACCCCCCTTGCTGCCCTAGAGGAGCTCCCCACCTCGCCATCCCACTGATATCTCCATCGGGAAGCACCGCGACGAGGAGATCCGACGGTTTCAGCGCGAGGAAGACGATCGGGGAAATCGGGAGGAGAGGATTCGACGTTCGTCGTTCGTCGGGTAAAGGTATGGTATGGGTAATCCTTGGGGTTGGTCTAGGTGCTGATATAGAGGTTGATTTGATGCTTTTAGATCAAGAGGAGGTGCTAAGATTGGGTAGATTGGATGAAAACTAGAGATTTCATAGTTCTCTGTTTCGGGCAGATTGGGCACACGACCTACGGTTCGAGTTTTAACAATTTTAGAGTCGGAATTTGTTCGTTCGCCTGTTGAAGAAGTTGTAGATAACTTCAATACCTTTAATTGGATACTAAGAATGTCCAATTCCTCCTAGCCATTTGAAAGTTATAATCATTTTACCGAACGTGTTCAAATCTGTGACGTAATTGGGATAGAACGTAATGTTTTGTAGATTAAACAATTTTATAAGATTTTCCCAATACTTAGAGAAAGATAGGAAATTTCCTAAGCTTCGAAATGATGTACTCGTTTACTTGATTTGGAGACCTAGAACTCAAGTTATGCTAGATTGAAGTCTACTGTCCCGGGGGACAGATTCTTTGTTTTTCATTTTCGGGAGTAGTTTGCGAAATCGGGGTAGATGAGCGAGTGTGTACTATTTTGTGGGCACGTTTTGAGTATGTGGTACTTATGTGCAAGTGGTGTGACCCCGGGAGTGCCCTCATCCTCCCGCCAACCCGTTGCCCGCGGTTAAGGCAAGTGTATTGTAATGGGTATCGTGTTGAATGTTACTAGACTTGACTAGATGAAATTTGCTTTCATGATATGCCGCCTTGCCATGATTATTGCTTACCCATGTTATGGTAAAAATGGTCTTTTATGATGTTAAGCAATGGTTAATTGTTTATAATTATGGCATATGTTGCATACATGGCATGAAAACTGGCCTGGTCGGTGAGAACGTCATAACTAGTCCCAGAAGGTCGGTGAGAAAGTTATGACTAATCCGGAGCGCCATGGTTGTAAGACCTACCTCGTGATTCCACCCACGTGGTGAGTGGAAGTGATGAGTAGGCACCCACCATCTTCGGGATGGAAGGGGGAAGAGGGTGCACGCCGACGGGTGTGCACTCAGTAATACCGGTATATGCTTCGAGGAGACATGTGTATTGCATCGCATTGCATACATGATGATGATGATGAAATGAGTACAATGAGATTGATACATAGATATGATGTTGTGTATGAAATTATGACTTAATCATGATGCTGAGCTTGGTATGTAGTGATGTTAATATTAAATTGTTCTTTATGGTCCATTGCAATATACTTGCTTAGTGATGAACTCATGCTTGTGTTTTATGTTGTTTTTAGGTACCATGAAACCGGCATACGGGAAAAAGGGCATTAGCTACACATTTACACGTAGCTCCACACTTATAGACAATTTATTCATTTGGGTCATGATAATAAGAATAGTGCCATGCAACTTGGTGCAATGGTTAATTTGTGTGCTTGGTTTCCTCATTTGCTTCGTTTAGCTCATGAGATGGCTGAATTCATTATTCTAGACTTATACTATTGTTAGAATGCTCGTTATTGATGATTTAGATGTCATTATTTATGCTATATCCTGTGATTATTTTGTTGTTACTTCAATTCATGGAAAAACAAAGGAGATGCTGCCGAAATTTTCTGTTTTAGTATTTACTCCTTTGCTGTAATTTATCTTTATTTGTGGTATTTAGATGTGGTTTAGTCTATGTTTGGTAACATTCAGGCATACCAGATGCCTGGTGTTACAGCTTGGTATCGAGCGGGCTTTAGGTCCATGGAATGTGAATGTAGCAAATTACTCTATAGTAAACTAAAATGTTGATGTGGAATAACTTAGAAACATGGCTTAGGTTATACATAAAATTTTGCCATAGGATAGCAACATTAAAATTTGTGTAAGTGGAATAACTAATTTAAAATTTGGCACACATGGATGCACAGTAGGAAAGGGTATGGGTATCGTTGCTTTACGCTTAAGTATTGTATTTAAGCTTTGATGTTGAACGCTACATCTGATAGATTTGATTGAGTTGATATATTTGTGATGAAGTGGGGTTGTGGTGCTGAAGGGTTTCGGTCACCTCTTTTTGTTCAAGGTAAGGGTGTGGTTTGACGGTGTGGCCGGTTAATGCCATCACCGAAGAATTATTAACCCCTGTGGGAGAAGAGTGCTAACCCTTTTCTGTCGTAGATCGGGTAGTCGATTGGAGACAAATAGAAGAGTTTGGTGGTGGATGTAACACCCCGGCATTTAATATGCCCGAATGCTACCAAACATAGACTAAGCAACCTCTAAATACCACAATTACAAGTAAATTACAGCAAAGGAGTAAATGCTAAAAACCGAAATTTCGGCAAAGATCTCCTTTGTTTTAACACGAATTGAAGGAACAACAAAAGCATAGCAATATATGGCAATATGAGAGGCATCTAAAATCGCAATAATTAAAGGCATGACAACAAAATAAGTCTAACTCCAAGCATTAAATGTCTCCATGAGCCAAACGAACAATAAGACTCTCAAATTTCAAAGCTAAACCATAAAACAATAGGCATCACACATAATTTATTATCAAGACCCAATTGAATGACTGTGGGAACAAATGAGTGAAGCTACGTGTAGAGGTGTGACTATTCCCTTTTCCCTCATGCCGGTCTCATGGTACGTAAAAACAACAAGAAAGCACAAGCGTGAGTTCAACACTCAGCAAGTATATTGCAATGGTACAAAAGAATATTTACATGGCTACAACAACTCACATCATATCCATCATCTCATTCATGATCACATATCATTATCATCATCATTATGTATGCAATGCGATGCGATGCTCATGTCTCCTTGGAAACTCATACCGGTATGGTTGAGTACACACCAGTCGGTGTGCACCCTCTCCCCCCTTCCATCCCGAAGATGGAGGGTGCCTACTCCTCGCTTCCTTTCACCGCGGTAAATGGAATCACGATGTAGGACTTACTCATTGGCTCTCCAGAATAGTCATAACTTTCTCACCGACCTTCCTCGGACTAGTTATGACTTTCTCACCGCCCGGGCCATGTAACATGCCATGTATGCAAACATGCCAACATCATAAATAACTTGTACACTGACACATGGCATCATAACATAATTAACATGTTCATCATATCATTGGCAATCATTAAGGCATGGCATATGAACATATCATGTATTCAAATTCAATCTCAACCAATCTAGCATCTACAACCCACTACCCATTCCAATACACTTGCCTCAACCACGGCGCACGGATTGGCGAGAAGTAGAAGGCGCTCCAAGGGTCACACCACCTGCACATAGGTACCACACACTCACAATCATGTACACAAAATAGTACGCAAACCCTCTTCTAACCCGACATCGCAAACTACTCGCAAAACCCAAAAACGGAGGTTCTGTCCCGTAGGGACAGCAGCCTTCCAAAAGGCATAACTCGGGTTCTAAGACTCTAAATCTATTAAAAGAGTACATACCCGCATAGCTTAGGAAATTTCTCAACTTTTTCTAAGTACATGGAAAGACTGATTCGGACTGTAAAGTGGTTTAATCTACAGAAAACCGTGATCTGTTCCAATCACGTCACAGATTTTAATACGTTCGGTAAAATGATCATAACTTTCAAAGGGTTGGGCAGAATTGGACGTTCTTTATACCCACAGAAAGATATTGAAATTACCTACAATTTCTTAAACAGGAAGCCGACCAAATTAGGACTCTAAATTGGTGAAAACCCAAACCCTAGGTCGACTGCTCATGCTGCCCGAAACAGAGAACGTGCCAACTTCTAGATTTCATCTAATCTACTTAATTCCAGCACCACCAATTGATCTAAAAATGTGATAATAACCTTTAGAATAGATCCTAGACCAACCCCAAGGATCCCCGTGGCCATACCTTCGCCCGACGACCGAAAACCCAACGGATCTCCTCCCGGTTCGCTCGATCTCCTTCCTCGCTCCAATTCCGCCGGATCTCCTCATCGCGGAGCGCTCCAACGGATGTATCTTAGAGGTGTTGAGGTGGATAACTCCCCTAGGGGCAGCAAGGAAGGTGGAGAGGTGGTGGAGAGGTGGTGGCGCAATTGGGAGTAAGGGGGTGGCGCAAGCAAGGGAGAGGGGCCGGTGGAGGTGGCGTCTAGGGCATAGGGGGGGCGCAATTAGCTGGGGTGGGGGCGCAATAGGAGCTGGGGAAAGCCCCCAACCTGGTTTCCTACTCCCAAAAGGACTCAAACTCTTCCCCACCAAGGCCCACGACCCTTTCCCGTAGGCCCAATGTCCCCCGGAAGGCCCATTTTCCCTCTCGGAAGGCCCAAAACACAAATTAACCTCATAACGTATGGTTTCAACCTCGAATTTCATATTTCATAAAGTTTTTTGACCTCAATATTCACATTATATAAGGTTACGACACTCCGTGGTGTCACAATCTCCCCCCTTAAACAGGATTCGACCTCGAATCCAAAGAACGCCAAAATCAACAACAAGTTCCCCAAGGGACAAAAGACTTCTTTGCAACACAAGACATTCACACAGAGACTAAAACCGGAACAAACGACAAGCGAGTTCTCAAAACCAACACTAGCGAGAAAATGTTGATTTAGCTCAACAGAGTGCAACCTCTCACAGTTCCATCTTCACTTCAATTCCCAAACAGAAACTGCGTTTCAACCACAAAGGGCTCCATCAACCCAAAACACTCAAACCTCAAGACAAACACTTCACACTACTATCACAACCAACCTGACTACCACACTTCATTAAACCCAACATGACACAATCAAAGTGAGTCACAATTCCTTTAACGACCTCTCTACATTCTCGAAAATTTCCATCGAGGGGAATAACTCATTAAGGCACACTTGCCCTTCCGATACACGATCATGCTAACATTTCATTCCATCCTCTCCCAGGCAAGACTCAAACCCAAAAACAACTAGTTAAGACAATTGCTCACGGCAGGACAATTATCACCGAACTACCGTCAACTTCACTTCCGCCCATCGCTACTCTTAATAAAGGTTAAACCCATACATCATCGACCTCCATCACAAACCACCCTTATACCACTAAGGTTCGACACCTAGCCCCAAGCTAGGATTGTAAAACTTTACCAAACCACAATTGGTTCCTTTCTTAAGAGGGTCTCGCCCTCACATAAAAACACTTAGTTATCAAGCCCAAGTGTACACATATTTCGCATATTCAACCATAAACCAAGAACATTTATATCCTCACTCCCATCTATAGAGCAAGAGGAGTACAATTCTTTTTAACCCAAGTGGACCACACATGACAACTCAAACCCAAAGCGTTAACAACCATTTTGGAAAGAATTCGGCAACATCCAAGCCAAATAACAAAGGAAGCATAAATCCCCTACACCACAACCAAAATACCAAAATTTCTTCATTCTTTCTTTTCATACTAGAAAGAAATGGACATCTCGATTCATGACATGCATGCACACTTTTCAAGAGCACTCCGGAATAGTCATATATCCATATATGACTTCCTCACCGACCTGGCTCAACGACTCTTTTATCATTTAACATATATAAACGATGTCTTGTTTCCTTTTCACCATTCATTCATCATGTAACAACACTACCGAATAGTCACTCACAAGATGACTTCATCCTCTGTACCACATGAATAAAACACGAATAGCATTGAGTATTGCGCTTAGTTCGTATAAACTATGACGACAAATTTAGTTAACAAGAAGGCATCACATCAGATCGTAACCCACCAATGATAGAAAGCTAAACTTGCAAAACATCGCGTTTTAACCAAAATCAACATTTTGGAAAAGAACATCGACTCCAAAGTCAAACATCTGCACACACAACCGCCACAAATTTTCTCAAAAGAAAGGGAAACTCGTTCCCAAAAGAAAACTCTTCACTAACCAAATTCACTTATGAAACATTCATAAAATCCACCTTTTTGAAGCACTCGCAAACATCACACACATTGTGCAAATAAATCCAACTCCAGTCAAAAAGAGTTACAAATTAAATCTCAAGAGTTTCCAACACAACCCACTATGTCCATCTGCTTCCGTTAAAATTTGTTCCAAAGACAATTCAGGGTGAACGCGAAGGAGCGCGATCCGCTCAAAAACTTTTGGGTGTAAATCCATACTCATAGCACAAATTAAACAAAATGGCCAAAACCAAAGATTGGCACCAATAGCTACGGGTTTTTAGGGAAACTCGGAAACACAACACAAGGAATACCTTGACCAAAGGCATTCAACCAAAATGGCAAACAACCACATCAGTTGAAAAGGTTTTAAACACCAGCTCAGCATGAATCCCACCATAACTTGTATTCCACTACACTTACCATTTAAGCATTCAATAATCACTATTTACTCATCAAGACAGTCCAATCGGATTTAACAAAATTTACATAACAATTTCTTTCTCTAGTTACCATTCCCAACACTTTTAATTAAGGTTTAAGATGCTTATCACAAAGGCACCCAACCAAGACTACATTGACATGATCCCCACGGATCACCAAATCATATGACAACGTATTCTATATTTCAATCACAGTACTTCAACAACTACTTGAGCATGGTCAACCTATCAATTTTATGCTATCCATACGTCAAAATCATTCGTATGTTCTTTACCGTTCTGACGGTCGGATTTGGTTGGATTCCTTAGTTTTAGTCGATTGAAATCAAAATAAAAGTGTTTGGTATTTGATTCTCACGGATTGTTCCGTAGGCGGTTTGTGGTTTTGTTTTCCTTGGTTGAAGATGAAGAAGAAGAGTTGTGTGTTGCGCGTCTTTTGGTCGCAATTTTTGTTTTGACACCCGGTTTTGTTGGTTATTATAGACTGTCTTGGGGAGGAACCTTATGTGGTTGTTGTTCTCCCTATCTAAGAAAAGTGTTGAAGCTTCTCCTTGTGCAGACCTTATGTTGGGTGGAGCTAAGTTTGAATCTTTATTGGAAAAGATTTGATGGAACATTTGGTTTTCCTGGTGCCTCCATTTTCCTTCTTGGATGTATAGTTTTGAGGTTTCTTGAAGAGTTTTGGGCTATCAAAGTTGGATATTTGAGAGTTGAGCTCTCCCGCATTTCTGTTGGAGTGTTGTTTATCTTCCTTGCCTGGAAGGGAGAAATTATTATACGGTGTTCATTCTTGTTCCTGAGCTGTGGTTATCTTTAAAGTTGGGTTGCATCCTGTTTGTCAAGACTTCGAGACCCATGAAGGTGTTTAGAATGTTTTTGTGTCCGTGCTATGTAGTATGTAATAATGTGGTTTACGGAATGACATATTGCTAAGTTAATCTGTGAGTTGAATCGATTTAATGGGATTGTATCCTTAGCTTGAGGATAAATAGACTACTAGTGTTGTAGTTTACTCTATAGTGAGAATGATTAAATGTGTTAATGTACATGTTTAGAATATGTTACTTTGCTTCAAAAGTGCCTATGACCCCGATAATGTTTAAAGTTTTAAACCCTGATGCATAGTTAGAACATTAAGATGATGTAAACTACTGATATTGTTAAAGAAACCTTACTGGTTCTTTAAAGATGTTCCAATTTAACGTGTTAATAGAGAAATTTAATCATGTTGGCTTGTGACCTTAACTTGGAAGTTGATAAAAGTTGCTATTTATGTTGTTGCCAACAATTAGTATATTTGGAAGTATGCATAAGTGTTCCTATAATGCTAGTACCGGTGTCAATTGGGAAAATATAGGTTTTGTTATTGTAAAGAGCATTGGGATTGTCTAACTTATTAAATTTATTTTAATAGTTGGAGTACGTTGTGTAGTGGCAATTGTGTTATAACCTATGTATAGAGTAGCTAAAAGAAATGTTGTTGTTTGATGATTATGCAAATTATTGATATTGATGACTTGGTAGTGTGATTAATCGTTGAAAATGATTGTTAAAAAAGAGACAAACTGTAAAATGTGGTTTAATGTTGAGCCTTTATTTGTGATCGAATAAACAATGGATAATTATCATGATGTAAGGATTTATCCTTAATGAATGTATGTCTTAAAGTCCTATTTATGAAACTGATCTTGTGGAGATGACATTTACTTGTTAAAGTCATTGATTAATGGAATAAGTTCGATTGTTGAAAAGTTGATGTATGGATGGTATGAAATAGATAGGTTGATCTTGCTAAAGTACTTGTTGAAGTATTATGTTTTTAAATATAGAATATGATATTATATGAATTGATGGTCTGTGGGGATCATGATGAGGTAGTCTTGGTTGGATGTCTTATGATAAGCATCATCAACTTTATTTATAAATGTTGGGAAAGGTAATTACAGAAAGAATTTGTTGTGTGGTTTTTATTAAGTCATGTTGGGCCTTCTCGATGAGTAAATAGTGAATATTGAATGCTTAAATGGTAAGTGTAGTGGAATACTACATATGGTGGGATTCATGCTGAGCTTGTGTTTAAAACTTTTGGACCGGTTTGGTTGGTGCTATCTTGGTTGAATGCTTTCGGTCAAGGTGTTCCATATGTTGTGTTTCAGAGTTTCCCTAAAACTCGTAGAAATTTGGTGCCAATCTTTGGTTTTGGCTAATTTGTTTAGTTTGTGTTGTGAGTATGGATTTACACCCAAAAGTTTTTTTGAATGGATCACGCTCCTTCGCGTTCACACTGAGTTATCTGTGGAATAAATTTTAAAAGGAAGCAGATGGACATAGAGGGTTGTGTTGGAAAACTCACGAGGTTTAATTTGTAACTCTTTTTGGCTAGAGTTGGAGTAATTTGGAAAATCTTTGTGGTGTTTGCAAGTGCTTCAAAAGGTGGTTTTTGTTGATGTTTCATCGGTGATGTTGTTAGTGAAGTGTCGTCTTTTAGAAATGAGTTTCCCTTTCTCTTTGAGAAAATTTGTGGCAGTTGTGTGTGCAGATGTTTGACTTTGGAGTCGTTGTTCTTTTCCAAAATGTTGATTGTGGTTAAAATGCGAGGTTTTGCAAGTTTAGTTCTTCAATTGACGTGGGTTCTTTTACGACATGGTGTTTCCCTGTTAATGGTGTTGCCGTCATAGTTTATATGAATTTCGCAGCCATCGATGTTAATTGTATTTCAATCATGTGTACCGAGGAAGAAGTCTTTTTGTGAATGACTACTTGGTATTGTTGTTACATGAAGAATGAATGGTGAAAAGGAAGCATGACATTGTTTATAGATGTTTAATGATGAAAGAGTCGATGAGCCGATCGGTGAGAAAGTCATATATGGATATATGACTAATCCGAGTGCTCTTGAAAAGTGTGCATTCACGTCACAAATCGAGATTTCTATTTCTCTCTGGCATGAAAAGAAACAATGAAGAATTTCTGGTATGTTGGTTGTGGTGTAGGAGATTTGTGTTTCCTTGCGTCTTGACTTAGGAAATTAAAATGAATACTCTTTGGTTGTTGTCGAATCCTTTCCAAAGTGATTGTAGTGCATTAGACTCAAACTTATGCATGGGGATCAATTGGGTTCATGGCTTATGGTTGAGCTTACTCAACGATTGTACCTTTGTTCTGATCCTTTGAGTGGAAGAATGTGAGGGCGAGACCTTCTAAGAAAGAGAAATCTAGTGTGGGTTGGTAATGACCTAAGATATTAGGCGTTGCTAGTGGTTGATTGTAACTAGTTTAGAAGTGGAGAGTAAAGGAAGGTTGGGTATGACCCAATTCAAACTTTCCCGGAGAATTGCTTCATCGATGCGTCCCTCGGTAGGGGTCTTCTCCTTGTTTATTAAATTATTAGTGGACCACTTGGTGGCTGCTAGCAGTTGCTTTTCCTTTTCGAAGTGTATTGGATCTTTTTGTCGCTGGGCTATGCGCGAGTTGTGTCAATCAAAGCAGATTGTTCGGTTGTTACTGTTCTTGTGGGTTTTAGGAACCCTGGTTTCAAGTAAGCTTTCCCTTTCGGCGGTAGTGGTGGGTATTGGTCTCCTTGTGAAAGATCAATCTTCCTCAAGATTGTAACCCCGATTGTTCTAGCAGTTGGTAATCTTGGAGTGTTGTGTCTCTCTTGGTTCGCGTTGTCTAGAATACGATGAACCATAGCTGAGAGGTTGAGGTGTGAAAGCACTTTTGTGCGTGGGAGCTAAAGAGGGTTCTAGAGGTTGGTGCCGTGTTCTTCTAGGGGGAAACATCGGTTAAAGGGATCGGGCACTTTAGTGCCAAGGAATGCATAGAAATGAGGAGTATGAGATCGTTTTCCTTCATTGTCTATTTAGGAAGTTATCCGTTTGCTTGGGATGTTCTGAGTCCTTATGTTTGTACTCTGTGTTTCAAAGTTGAGTAAGATTCTGGCAAGTTTTTTTTTGTGAGTTATTTTTAGAGCCGTCAGTCTTTGAGCCTTAGCTCCTCACTTATGAGGCCGGGCCGGTGCAAATTGTAGGGCTTCTAAGCGGGTTCTAGGACATGAACCTTAGCTCCCTTCGATTTGGTTGATTGCGAAGTGGCGTCTCTCGGATTCGGGGTCGAATCCTGTTGAAGGGGGGAAGAATGTGACACTACTAATTGTCGTGACATTATAAAAATGTGAAATTGGAGATTAAAACTATACGGTATGACGTTTAATCGCGTTTTTGCGCCGTTTTCGAGAATTTGGGCCTTTCTGGGCCGATTTGGGCCTTGGGGGGATGTTGTGGGCCGTTGGTGGGGGAGTTTTTGCCCATGAGAGGGGAAATCCTGCCACCCTCCCCTTAGGGTTTCCCCAGGCGCCCCCTCCCCATGCCCCATGGGCCCACACCTCCCCCATCCTAGCCGCCACCTCCCTCTCCCCCTCCCCCGTCCCCCAAGGTGCCCCCCGCTCCATCCTCCGTGCGACACCACCCCGACCCTCCCCACTCCACCCCCATGCTACCCTAGAGGAGCTCCCCACCTTGCCATCCCACTGATCTTTCCATCGGGAAGCCCCGCGACGAGGAGATCCGACGGTTCCAGCGCGAGGAAGACGATCGGGGAAATCGGGAGAAGAGGATTCGGCGTTCGTCGTTCGTCGGGCAAAGGTATGGTATGGGTGATCCTTGGGGTTGGTCTAGGTGCTGATCTAGAGGTTGATTTAATGCTTTTAGATCAAGAGGAGGTGCTGAGATCGGGTAGATTGGATGAAAACTAGAGATTTCATAGTTCTCTGTTTCGGGCAGATTGGGCACACGACCTAGGGTTCGAGTTTTGGCCCATGAGAGGGGAAATCCTTCCACCCTCCCCATAGTGTTTCCCCATGCGACCCTCCCCATGCCCCATGCGCCCACACCTCCCCCATCCTAGCCGCCACCTCCCTCTCCCCCTCTCCCTTCCCCCATGGTGCCCCCATCTCCTTCCTCCTTGGCAAGAACCACCCCCTCCTCCCCTCTCCACCCCCGTTGCTGCCCTAGAGTAGCTCGCCACCTCGCCATCCCGCTGATCTCTCCATCGGGAAGCCCCGCGATGAGGAGATTCGACGGTTCCGGCGCGGGGAAGACGATCGGGGAAATCGGGAGGAGATGATTCGGCATTCGTCGTTCGTCGGGCAAAGGTACGTTATGGGTGATCCTTGGGGTTGGTCTAGGTGCTGATCTAGAGGTTGATTTGATGCTTTTAGATCAAGAGGAGGTGCTGAGATTGGGTAGATTGGATGAAAACTAGAGATTTCATAGTTCTCTGTTTCGGGCAGATTGGGCACACGACCTAGGGTTCGAATTTTCACAATTTTAGATTCAGAATTTAGTCATCCGCATGTTGAAGAAGTTTTAGATAACTTCAATACCTTTAATTAGACACCAAGAACGTCCAATTCTGCCAAGCCGTTTGAAAGTTATGATCATTTTACCGAACGTGTTCAAATCTGTGACGTAATTGGGACAGAACGTAATGTTTTGTAGATTAAACAAATTTATAAGCCGAATAAGATTTTCCCAATACTTAGAGAAAGCTAGGAAATTTCCTAAGCTTCGCGATGATGTACTCGTTTACACGATTTGGAGACCTAGAACTCAAGTTATGCTAGATTGAAGTCCGCTATCCTAGGGGACAGATTCTCTGTTTTTCATTTTCGGGAGTAGTTTGCGAAATCGGGGTAGATGAGCGAGTGTGCACTGTTTTGTGGGCACGTTTTGAGTATGTGGTACTTATGTGCAGGTGGTGTGACCCTGGGAGTGCCCTGATCCTCCCGCCAACCCGTCGTCCGCGGTTAAGGCAAGTGTATTGTAATGGGTATTGTGTTGAATGTTACTAGACTTGACTAGATGAAATTTTCTTTCATGATATGCCACCTTGCCATGATTAGTGCTTACCCATGTTATGGTAAAAATGGTCTTTTATGATGTTAAGCAATGATTAATTGTTTATGATTATGTCATATGTTGCATACATGGCATGAAAACTGGCCCGGTCAGTGAGAACGTCATAACTAGTCCGGTAAGGTCGGTGAGAAAGTTATGACTAATCCGGAGCGCCATGGTTGTAAGACCTACATCGTGATTCCACCCACGTGGTGCATGGAAGTGATGAGTAGGCACCCTCCATCTTCGGGATGGAAGGGGGAAGAGGGTGCACGCCGACGGGTGTGCACTCACTAATACCGGTATATGCTTCGAGAAGACATGTGCATTGCATCGCATTGCATACATGATGATGATGATGAAATGAGTACGATGAGTTTGAGACATAGATATGATGTTGTGTATGAAATTATGACTTAATCATGATGTTGAGCTTGGTATGTAGTGATGTTAATATTAAATTGTTCTTTATGGTCCATTGCAATATACTTGCTGTGTGATGAACTCACGCTTGTGTTTTATGTTATTTTTAGGTACCATGAAACCGGCATACGGGAAAAAGGGCATTAGCTACACATCTGCACGTAGCTCCACACTTATAGACAATTTATTCATTTGGGTCATGATAATAAGAATAGTGCCATGCAACTTGGTGTAATGGTTAATTTGTGTGCTTGGTTTCCTCATTTGCTTCGTTTAGCTCATGAGATGGTTGAATTCATTATTATAGACTTATACTTCTGTTAGAATCCTCGTTATTGATGATTTAGATGTCATTCTTTATGCTATATCCTGTGATCATTTTGTTGTTGCTTCAATTCATGGAAAAACAAAGGAGATGCTGCCGAAATTTTCAGTTTTAGTATTTAGTCCTTTGCTGTAATTTATCTTTATTTGTGGTATTTAGATGTGGTTTAGTCTATGTTTGGTAACATTCAGGCATACCAGATGCCGGGGTGATACAAAAAAACTATTTGAAAGGAAACAAGTTCTGATTATTTAATTGTCTCTGTAGGCTCTAGCACTGTACATTGCGGTAAATGAGCAGCGATTTTGTGCAAAATGTTCACCAAAAAAAGGTCCAACTAAATTTCTGCAGTAACCTAATTAGTTCAAAGGCGGGACAACGAAATGATCAACTGAAACAAAGAGCCCTAAATGTCCCTACATGTCCATCGATCATCAATCACATTCATGTAATAACTTGAGCATCAAAGCATCTAAAAGCTATCGAAACTAACCTGCATATCTGTGAATAGGAGACATTAAATGAGTGCAAAGTGGAGCGGCAAGACCATAAAGGTAATACTCGGATAAATTGAGTTTTCTACTGCAAAAATAAACTGGTCGTGTTGCAACAAGGAAAGTTACATGGATATAGTTGCAAGTAATAAGCTAGAGTAGGGCAAACTCCAGTATAGCTATCTTACCTATGTCATGTATGTAATTGGGAAAATCCTAATAAGGTTTACTGAAGTATGGGGCATGAGTCTGTATATCATGCAGTTATGGGCGGTCAGTATAACACAACAAATATTACCCTAATGCAGTACACTTCCAGCTAGAGTGCAGTACTCCACTCCACGGAGTAAAATAATATATCGCATTCTCACATTTGCATTATCAAGTGATCTTCGTAGCTAATTCCTTTGAGGACAACACATCCCGAATTAGGCCAACAGAAGTGGCAGCACAGAATAATGGCTGAGGCATCTCCTTTGCTTCGTTGTTGGGCTACAATGAAGTGTGATACCAATAAAAAAACAGAGGGCTCGAAAATAGTTAGCAAGTTAAAATGATGTAGCAGCTATTGAACTAAGCTACATAATTTAAAGGCATTACATGTATACATATATCTGGTAAAGAACTAAAGAAGTGGCCACTAAAAAATGCTGGAACATTTCCTTGGACAAGGATAACATTGCTACTGAATTGAGCTACAAAATTTAAAAGCATTACATATATCTGGTAAAGAACTAAAGAAGCAGCCACTAAAAAATGCTGGAACAATTCATTGGACAAGGAGAACATTGCTGTTAAGAAACAATTCGCCAGGTAACATAACTACTATACTCTTGCCATCTGAAAGTAAACGGAAACATGGCAATTTCCTTCAGGAATTTGCACTGTTTTTTCCCCAAATGTTCCATAGAAGGCCAACATTGCAAGGAAAACTACCATAATAATATGAGTATTACTATTTGAAAGTAGATAATGTGTGTAGGTCATTTGAAATAATCTAAACACATCTATGGAAGGAACAGAGAGGAAGGTTTGTTCTCATTTTGTGAACCATAGGAGCTACAGAATACAACGAAACAGCTATGCGAAGATCATTTGAAAGTAGGAATCATCAGCATAATATCCTACAACCCTATTTAACCTTGACCATCAAAATGGTGAACCAGCAGCTCTTGCCCTTCTACCTTATCATATTCAGCTAATGTGCAATAACCTGTGGACGACTTCTTCATAACAATACCCAGATAATTGATGGTATACAAGCGGTGCATTAAATCTGATAATCTTCTAGCGTATGTCAAAAGTTAACCTGCAATAGACAACATGTGCTGAGTACAATTCTACTTCAAAATCACCTTATTATTTTGTAAAATTGACATCTATAAGAGTCAACGATGGATCTTGAAATGCGCAAGAATATAAGGTCAAATCACACATGATAACACATATATGATAGATCTGACCTGAAACCTCATCACGTAATAGTTGCGACAATCTGAACTTTCAATAGCTATTTGAATTTGCACATAGGAAACCTGAACATAGCATTAACTGAACATTATAGAGTTTCACATACATATATCTCCTGCAGCTCTAAATATATCACTACTACAGATTCGTACATCACAATCGGTTCTTTTTGGTCATCGCAGTCGGTTTTGGAGGCGATAGAAAGTCCAACGACAGTAATAAGGTAGATATATCACAGTCGGTTTTTAACCGACACTAATAATATCTTAGCACTGTCGGTTCTTTTTCGGAACTGACTGTGATAATAAACTTATCACAATCGGTTTTCTCGTAGAACCGATTGAGATAAGTATAATATCACAATCGGTTCTTTTTCAGAACCAATTCAAATGATTACATTATCACAATCGGTTTTTTATTGGAACCTATGGGGATAAGTATATTATCACAATCGGTTTTTTATTAGAACCGATTGTGATACTACAAATAACCCAATCGGTTCCAATAAGAACCGATTGTGATATTGTACCTATCCCAATCGGTTTCAAGAAAGAACCGATTGTGATGATGTTACTGTCCACTGTCCGAAAATAGCCTCGCATTCACAATATGACACAAATAGCCTCGCATTCACAATATGACACAAATAGCCTCGCATTCACAATATGACACATTCATCACAATCCACAATATCACAGAACATATATACATCACAATCTACACACATTACATTCACATTAATATATTGTTTACAATCTGTAACAGATCACATTCACATAAATTTTGTTTACAATTTATGGACTAGTATTTGCTTGAATGGTCTCTATATCTACCATCCTCCGTTATAACTTTTGTCCAGTACCACCGCATAAATGGTCTCGTAATTTCTTGAGATCGGTGTTGGTTAGGCTCTTCCGGAGGATATCAAGGTCCTGCAAAATAGATAGTAGTGCATTAATATATTTAAGTCTTAAATTTTGATTGTAAAAGGCTGATAGTATTATGCTTGTAAACAAATATCACATTGACAGTAGTGCAAATAATCAGCTCTATACCTTAGGGAAACGATCTGCGCGACCAACCAAAATGAGCATGTGATGCATCACGTAAAAGCCACACAGATCATCGCACCCTTGTTGATGACACTATGAACAAAGAAACATAAATTAGGAAACGAATTAAAAATAGGTGTCAGAAATAAATCCTATGATAGACACTTGTACCTTGAAGCGCTTCCACTCCAGTTTGGTGCCTTGTTTATCATTGTGTCGGCCATGTTCAGCAACGTAAGACAAGAAAGCCCTATACATTGGAGAGATGCCATTGAGGTAAAAAAACATCTAACGTAGTTCAATATGTAAAAGTGTTAGGTTAGAGGAATGTACTTACTTCTGCAAAACAGGCTCGATCGCATAGTCCATCGGTCTATTTTCGAGTGAGTTCAACGTGTAGACCTTGTTTTGACTCGAACAACCACAAGTAGAACCCAATGGTTGCTTATTTCACTGCATACGCTTGTGAAATCATATGCTAAAAAATTGGCTTAGAATTGAATTTGCAAAAATGTGCTTGTTCATGTGTTGTGACAATTTGACAAGAAACAGTAAGTTTCGCTTTGGCGCCGGACCAAACTTAAAGAAAACAGTAAGTTTCCCATGTACAACGGACCAACTTTCTTGGTCCTTTGTAAACATGCTTTTGACAACCTCATTCTCCCATGTACAACGGACCAACTTTCTTGGTCCTTTGTAAACATGCTTTTGACAACCTCATTCTCCCATGTACAACGGACCAACTTTCTTGGTCCTTTGTAAACATGCTTTTGACAACCTCATTCTCCCATGTACGCATGCACCAACTTTCTTGGTCCTTTGTAAACATGCTTTTGACAACCTCGCTTTCCATGTACCATGCACCAACTTTTTGGTCTGTCGTAAATGTGTTTTTGAAGGTTGTTGTGCCAAACCAAGTTATTGAAAAACAGTAAGTTTTACATGTACGCCGGACCAAATTTTTTGGTCCGTCGTGAATGGGTTTTTGAGCGATTTTGAGATTGAAATTTGAATTTGATTTTGAGAATATGAAATTTGTGATAATTTCATGATACTTCTTTTGAAGTGGACTTTATGCAATGCTCATGTGAGTAGTTGCATGGATTGACATTGAGTCAAGTCGTGGACTTGTGCTCGGATTTGTTTTGTGGTTTGTTCATGTGCAGGTATTGCTCGAAGACGAATGTGGTCGATGACAGGACCGGAACTAGGTTCATGGAGGAGCTGAGGTTCGGGACTAGGTTCAGGGAGGAACTGAGGTCTTGGTGGTCAAGGATGTCATGCGGGACGTTCGGGCTAAGAGAATGGTGCACATGAAGAATGGTTAGTCACGTGAGAATGGCAGGAGGTCATTCGCGTGCAAAGTGTTAGTCACGTGAGTATGGCAGGTGGCCATACGCGTGCAAAGTGTTAGTCACGTGAGTATGGTAGGGTTGCCATACGCTGGCAGTAAGAGTTGTACTCGGCCTGGTTGGGCCAAGTAGAGTTGAGTTGGATACGGATTCCTTCTAGGGAATAGGAATCGTATTCGTAACTCCTTGTGGGTTGGTGCTTTAAATAGGAGGGTGTCTCTGTTGAAGGGCATCCAATCAAGGAGAGCTGAGCGCATCAAGCTTTGAGCTTGGTTTTAGGGTTTGTACTCTTTTGATGAGAGTATTTTAGACAAGAAATAAAGATCAATTCTTCCAAGATTTTTATGCGTACAAGAACCACGCCGCTACATGTTGTTTTCTGCTTTGGTTCTTGTTTGCATGCTTGTTCTAATTCTAGATTGGTTTTTGATCGTTGAGTTTCATCTTGATTTGATCCATCAAAAACCGTTCTAGGGTATTGATTTAGAGTTTCTCAAAGTCTAGTTGATTAATCTTTTGAAGATCTTGTTTAATCTTGAAGTTTTGATTAGATTAATTCTCGTCAAGTTCTGAAACAGCAAGCTTGCGAAGCTCATAACTTTTGATCCGTAAGTCCGATCAAGCTGATTCTTTTTGGGTTCGATTTGTACTGGAATCTAGTTTCTTGTGTCCAAATTTCAGATCGTTCCGACGGTTGGATCTCTAGGAATTCGCGTTTTACCAAACCTCTGTCATTCTGTTTTTGTCGAAAACGAAGCAATTATTTGGTTCTATTTTGGGGTGAACTTTTAATAGATCAAGAATTTGGTTTTAGCTTCCGCACAATTATTCACCCCCCCTCTGATTGCTATATTCGTATACTTCGATCCTACAAGTGGTATCAGAGCAAGGTTTCTCTAATCTATCTTAACCGGTGATTAGATCAATGGATCGTTATTCGACAAAACCATGTGTGTTCGATGGTGTTGATTTTCAGTTTTGGAAGGCCAAGATGGAGGCGTTCATCCAAGCACAGGGCTTCACAATTTGGGAGAAGGTCTACAAGCCATATGAAGTCCCTGCAAACGACAACGTCAACGACACCAATCGCACACATGTTGAAGCAAATAGCAAGGCGCGAAACTTGATCATCCAAGGCTTGGGACGCAGCGACTTTGATCGTGTGGTTCATCTTCGATCCAAGATATGAGGTATGGAAATCTCTTTGTGATTACCATGAGGGTTCTAACACTCACAAAGAGGTTCGCCAAGATATTTACAAAAAGAATACATGCGTTTCGAGATGAAACCTAGTGAATCAGTAGATGACTTCTTTGCATCGTTTCAATAAAATTCTTAGCAATCTACGTGTTGTTGGAGTTAGCTACACTGATGCTGAAAATGCTCGACAATTGCTTAGTGCTTTGGACATGTCAGTGTGGGAGATGAAAGTAACATCTATACAAGAATCTACTACCATGAGCACACTCACATTGGATGTTCTTTACTCTAAGTTGAAAACTCATGAGTTGGATGTTCTTGCCAGGAAGGGTAACATTAAATCAATTGCTTTGATCTCTAACCCTAACATGTCAAATGCAAATTCTTCTTCTAGCTTTGCCTTGTCTTCCATGTCTTCTTTAACAGATGAGCAACTTGAAGAGTTTCTGAAGAAGATCTCGCACTACTCTCTTCTCGCTTTAACAAAGCTTTGCAGAATGTAAGAATGAGAAAGAGAGGTGGTCCTCCAAGATGCTATGAGTGTGGTGACCTCAACCATATTCGCACAAATTGTCCTAAGCTTGCAGGAAAAACATTAAAGGAGGAGAAGGACAACGACAGAAGGAATGAGAAGAAAAGGTTCTCATCAAATGATAGGAAGAAGAAGAGCTTCATCAACCGCAAGGTGGTTCACCGAGTTCTTTCCGCTCTTGAACAAGTCAATTTGAGCGATGTGGACTCGGAGAGCAGCGAAGATGATGCAACTCCAAGCAAGCATGATTTGATAGGATTATGTCTCATGGCAAGCAGCAAGGATAGCTTCACCGAGGACGACCACGACAAATGACTTCAATGAGGTAGATCCTCTTATGATGAATTAGCTATTGCTGTTGCTCGTCTTGGAAAATTGCTTGACAAACGTGATAAGAAAATTAAGAAAAATGATTTCATTATTGAATCATTGAATGCTGAAATTGCTAGACTTAAGACTTTGATTCCTAGTGATGATACTTGCAAATCATGTGACTTAATTTACAATGAGCTCACCTTGCTTAGGAAAGAACATGCTCTTTTGTTGAATCTAAATGAGAAAAATGAGAAACATGTTGTACATGCTAGCTGTTCCAATCGATGATTTGCATAGTTCAACTTCTTGTTCTAAATGCTCAACTCTTGAATTAAAATTGAAAGATGCAAATGCTAGGGTTTCTCAATTAATCGATAATTTGCTTTCACATGAAATTCTCTCATGCTCAACTTGTCGCAAGCAAAAAGGAAAAGTAAATGTTCCCTGCAATAATTGTTTAACTCTTGCTAAGAAAGTTGATTACTTGCAAAATTCCTTGGAACGATTCACTAATGGCAAGAAAAAATTGAACATGATTTTGGATCAATCTAAGGTTAGCTCAAACAAGAGAGGTTTAGGCTTTGATCTTCATGCTTCATTTGAAACTAAACCTCGCACTGTTGTTAATGCTCCTTGCAATGACAAAATTGAGATTCTTAATGAGCCTAAAAAGATTGCTTTTAAATCACTGGTTTTCTTTCTTCTACTATGATGAATGCAAAATGTGCTTCATCGTTAAAGCCAAACTTCATGCTAAGTACATTTGCACTCATTGTGGTAGAGATGGACATCTAGTAGATTTTTGCTTTAGACTAGCCAGACAGCAAAGGAAAGAAATGACTAAGGCTAGGTCTAACTTCAGAAGAGCACACTTTGCTTCTCACTATGCGCCTAGAGTGTTGAAAACGCCTTCTGTTCCTATAAACATGAGAAAAGGCAAATCTGATTTTGTGCATAAAAATTCTCGTGTTGTGCCTACTGTTGTACGTCATGTGTCTCAAGATCGATTCCCAAAAATCTCATTCCTAACCCCAAGATCGAGGCCTCGACATGTTTTGCTATGTAGGCTTCTCGCAAGGAAGGAGAACATATGGCTAGTGGATTCCGGATGCTCACGCCACATGTCCGGTGATAAGAATTGGTTCTCCTCCCTCACTCGTGCATCTCGTGCTGAAAGTGTTACTTTTGGAGATGCTTCTTCCTCTTCTGTTGTGGCAAAAGGTACAATAAAGGTAAGTGACAAGTTTATGTTCAAAGATGTGGCTCTTGTTGAAAATTTGAAATATAATTTGCTTTCTGTCTCACAAATGCTTGATGAAGATCTTGAGATAAGCTTTTAAGAAAAATGAATGCAAAGTGCTAGATGCTTCAGGTGATCTTGTGTTCAAAATTTCTCGCTTTGGAAGAGTTTTTAAAGCTGATTTTGATGCTTCACCTTCTTCGAAACATAGGTGTCTAGTTGCCAATGTTTCTAAAGATTTATTCTTTTGGCATCGTAGACTTGGTCATGTTGGTTTTGATCATCTTACTCGTGTAAGTGGTTTAGATCTCATACGTGGCCTGCCTAAGCTTAAGGGTGATAGCAATCTAGTTTGCTCTTCTTGTAGACATGGTAAGATGATTGCAGGTTCACATTCACCTCTTACCATGATGATGACAAACGCCCAGACAGCTTCTACATCTTGATACAGCTTGGACCATCTCGAGTTCAATCCTTTGGAGGCAAATGGTATGTGCTTGTGATTGTTGATGATTTTTCTAGATACTCTTGGGTATACTTTATGGCATCTAAGGATGAGGCTTTTAGTCATTTTAGAAGTCTTGTTCTTAGGCTTTCTATTGATCATCCAGGAGCTCTCAAAGCTATTAGAAGTGATAATGGAACTGAATTCAAAAATGCTTCTTTTAATCACTTTTGTACTGAAAAAGGAATTGATCATCAATTTTCATCACCTAGAGTGCCTCAACAGAATGGTGTAGTTGAAAGGAAAACAGAACATTGGTTGAGATGGCTAGAACCATGTTAGATGAACATCACACTCCTAGGAACTTTTGGGTCAAGCTTTTCAATCGCTTGTTATGTTTCAAACCGTGTGTTTTTGAGATCAAAATTGGGTAAGACTCCATATGAGCTTCTGGCTTGGACATAGGCCTATCAAGCTTCTCACTTTAGGGTTTTTGGATGCAAATGCTTTGTCTTGAAATCTGGAAATCTTGATAAATTTGAAGCTAGATCAATGGATGGCTTTTTCCTTGGATATCCCGCTCATACTGTGGCTATCGTGTGCTTGTTTTGGAGACTAACAAAATTGTGGAAACTTGTGAAGTTACTTTTGATGAGGCTAGTCCAGGCACTAGTCCAAATGATGCAGGTACAGGCGCATACATTCAGGGGGAGAAAATCTTTGAAGATGATGATGATGTTGAAGATGAGGTCTTGACTCTTCCTAATGCACAACAAGTCAGTAGCACCCTTGGCACCTACTACTACATCACCTACAGCTAACCATCCTCAAGCTACAACATCATCTGTACATGCTGAAAATGAAGAAGGAGAAGGAGAAGTCTCAAAAGCCAATGCTCCCTTGCACATTCAAAAAATGCATCCATCTGAACAAATTATTGGAGACCTAAATGAGAGAGTCACTGATCCAGGTTTATTCATTCTCGACACTCATGCTCATTCTCGCTTTAGTTGCTTCTTTTGAACTCCAAAGATATATCTCATGCATTATCTCGACTAATCTTGGATCAATGCCATGCATGAAGAATTAGAGAATTTTGAATGAAATAAAGTTTGGAAACTTGTCTCACCTCCTCCTAATTTTAATGTTATTGGAACTAGATGGGTTTTCAAAATAAACAAAGTGAGGATGGTGTTGTTGTTAGAAACAAGGCTAGATTGGTTGCTCAAGGTTACACTCAAATTGAAGGCTTAGATTTTGATGAAACCTTTGCTCCTGTTGCTAGAATTGAAGCCATTAGAATCCTTTTAGCTTTTGCTGCATCCAAAGGTTTCAAATTGTATCAAATGGATGTGAAAAGTGCTTTTCTTAATGGCTACATAAATGAGGAGGTTTATGTCAAGCAACCACCTGGTTTTGAAAATCCAAAGTTTCCAAATCATGTGTTCAAACTATCAAAAGCTTTGTATGGTTTGAAACAAGCCCCTAGAGCATGGTATGATAGGCTAAAAACCTTTTTACTTGAAAGGGGGTTTTCAATGGGAAAGGTTGACAAAACTCTCTTTTTACTCAAGCAAGGCAATGATCAATTATTCATTCAGATTTATGTTGATGATATTATCTTTGGTGGTTCCTCTCATGTTTTAGTGTCTGAGTTTTCAGAAACAATGAGAAAGGAGTTTGAGATGAGTATGATGGGTGAGTTGACATACTTTTTGGGATTTCAAATCAAGCAAACAAAGGATGGTACCTTTGTACATCAAAGCAAATACACAAAAGACTTGTTGCATAGATTTGGGATGGAAAACAGCAAACCAATCATGACACCTATGGAAAGTAATTGCACACTTGATCCAGATGAAGATGGTGAGCCGGTTGATCAAAAGGAATATAGAAGCATGATAGGTTCACTTTTGTATCTCACTGCATCAAGGCCGGATATACAATTTGCTGTATGCTTGTGTGCTCGTTTTCAAGCTTCCCCACGTGCTTCACATCGACAAACTGTCAAAAGGATTTTCAGGTATCTTCATGGAACTCAAGACTTTGGCATTTGGCTTTCTGCTTCCTCATGCATTAGTTTGAGATCTTTTTCTGATGCTGATTTTGGAGGATGTAGAATTGATAGGAAAAGCACTTCTGGTTCATGTCACTTCTTGGGAAATTCTCTCATTGCATGGTCATCTAGAAAGCAATCTTCTGTTGCACAATCAATCACGAATCTGAATATGTGGTCAGCCGCTAGTTGTTGTTCTCAAATTCTTTGGATAGTAGCTACAATTAAAGATTATGGGGTTATGTTGGATAGTGTTCGTCTTCTGTGTGATAACACTAGAGCAATTTGCATTGCTAAGAACACTGTGCAAAATTCAAGAACAAAACATATTTCACTTTCTTAGAGATCATGTTGAAAAAGGCAACATTGTGCTTCATCATGTGGATACTGAACATCAATTGGCAGACATTTTCACAAAACCTTTGTCTTCTTCTCGTTTTGCTTTTATTCGGGGAGAACTTGGAATTGTTCATCCAATGGGATTGTTTTGAGGGGGAGTTTCTTTGCCAAGTTCCTTCACTTGATGAGCTCACTTTATCATATTTCTTTATATACTATATAATTGAGCTAATATATGATAATCTAAATTGTCTCACTTGAACTAAGAATGAAATTGTGGAATTCCCTGATCTGATTGCCTATAGCTAAATACTCTGTGATATCTTACTCTTCTAGGCTTGATATTGAATCCTATTGACAAGTTTGGGCTATGAAGCAAGTGTGTTTTCAACTTTACTCTTTCATAAGACCTTTAATCACTTTTGCATGTTTACAATCAAAGAAAAAGGAAAAAGAAAAGGGAATCAATATAAAAAAGGGGGCTGTTAAAAGCAAAAGCTTCAAGTTATGTGCTTCAGGCTTGCTTTCCCTAAAAAGATAAGATGTATGCTTCAAGCATGCCATTCCCTCAAAGATAAGATGTATGCTTCAAGCATGCCACTCCTAGAAAATAAAAGAAGTATGCTTCAAGCATGCCACATGCGCATCGCTTAAAGCTTAAATTGGTCCACTAGATTGGAGTTGAAACTACTTGCTCGCCAAGATTTGTTATTTGCTTCAACTTTGAGCCTTTGTTCTTCTACTAAGGTCTTGCTTAGTACTTGGCTATAGTTGACTGAATTGAGGTTGAGATGCATATCATTCCATAACTTGTTAAAATCACTTCAAGATCATGTATTTTGCATATTATGTGATATATAAGGTTATATGATCAAAGAGGGATTTCTGTGTTTTCTTACTTTGGTCTTTGATCCTTTGGATTTCAAAATCTTTGGTAAAGTGAATGCCAAATGATCAATTCTAAGTGGTGTTGCCAATGTTTTCATCAAGGGGGAGATTGTGAAATCATATGCTAAAAAATTGGCTTAGAATTGAATTTGCAAAAATGTGCTTGTTCATGTGTTGTGACAATTTGACAAGAAACAGTAAGTTTCGCTTTGGCGCCGGACCAAACTTAAAGAAAACAGTAAGTTTCCCATGTACAACGGACCAACTTTCTTGGTCCTTTGTAAACATGCTTTTGACAACCTCATTCTCCCATGTACAACGGACCAACTTTCTTGGTCCTTTGTAAACATGCTTTTGACAACCTCATTCTCCCATGTACAACGGACCAACTTTCTTGGTCCTTTGTAAACATGTTTTTGACAACCTCATTCTCCCATGTACGCATGCACCAACTTTCTTGGTCCTTTGTAAACATGCTTTTGACAACCTCGTTTTCCATGTAATGCATGCACCAACTTTTTTGGTCCTGGTCAGAAATGTGTTTTTGAAGGTTGTTGTGCCAAACCAAGTTATTGAAAAACAGTAGTTTTACATGTACGCCGGACCAAATTTTTTGGTCCGTCGTGAATGGGTTTTTGAGCGATTTTGAGATTGAAATTTGAATTTGATTTTGAGAATATGAAATTTGTGATAATTTCATGATACTTCTTTGAAGTGGACTTTATGCAATGCTCATGTGAGTAGTTGCATGGATTGACATTGAGTCAAGTCGTGGACTTGTGCTCGGATTTGTTTTGTGGTTTGTTCATGTGCAGGTATTGCTCAAGACGAATGTGGTCGATGACAGACCGAACTAGGTTCATGGAGGAGCCGAGGTTCGGGACTAGGTTCAGGGAGGAACCGAGGTCTTGGTGGTCAAGGATGTCATGCGGGACGCTCGCTAAGAGAATGGTGCACATGAAGAATGGTTAGTCACGTGAGAATGGCAGGAGGTCATTCGCGTGCAAAGTGTTAGTCACGTGAGTATGGCAGGTGGCCATACGCTGCAAAGTGTTAGTCACGTGAGTATGGTAGGGTTGCCACACGCTGGCAGTAAGAGTTGTACTCGGCCTGGTTGGGCCAAGTAGAGTTGAGTTGATACGGATTCCTTCTAGGAATAGGAATCGATTCGTAACTCCTTGTGGGTTGGTGCTTTAAATAGGAGGGGTGTCTCCTGCTGAAGGGCATCCAATCAAGGAGAGCTGAGCGCATCAAGCTTTGAGCTTGGTTTTAGGGTTTGTACTCTTTTGATGAGAGTATTTTAGACAAGAAATAAAGATCAATTCTTCCAAGATTTTTATGCGCTACAAGAACCACGCCGCTACAAAGGTTGTTTTCTCGCTTTGGTTCTTGTTTGCATGCTTGTTCTAATTCTAGATTGGTTTTTGATCGTTGAGTTTCATCTTGATTTGATCCATCAAAACCGTTCTAGGGTATTGATTTAGAGTTTCTCAAAGTCTAGTTGATTAATCTTTTGAAGATCTTGTTTAATCTTGAAGTTTTGATTAGATTAATTCTCGTCAAGTTCTGAAACAGCAAGCTTGCGAAGCTCATAACTTTTGATCCGTAAGTCCGATCAAGCTGATTCTTTTTGGGTTCGATTCGTACTGGAATCTAGTTTCTTGTGTCCAAATTTCAGATCGTTCCGACGGTTGGATCTCTAGGAATTCGCGTTTTACCAAACCTCTGTCATTCTGTTTTTGTTTAAAACGAAGCAATTATTTGTTTCTATTTTGGGGTGAACTTTTAATAGATCAAGAATTTGGTTTTAGCTTCCGCACAATCATTCACCCCCCCTCTGATTGCTATATTCGTATACTTCGATCCTACAAGTGGTATCAGAGCAAGGTTTCTCTAATCTATCTTAACCGGTGATTAGATCAATGGATCGTTATTCGACAAAACCATGTGTGTTCGATGGTGTTGATTTTCAGTTTTGGAAGGCCAAGATGGAGGCGTTCATCCAAGCACAGGGCTTCACAATTTGGGAGAAGGTCTACAAGCCATATGAAGTCCTCGCAAACGACAACGCCAACGACACCAATCGCACACATGTTGAAGCAAATAGCAAGGCGCGAAACTTGATCATCCAAGGCTTGGGACGCAGCGACTTTGATCGTGGTGGTTCATCTTCGATCCAAGATATGAGGTATGGAAATCTCTTTGTGATTACCATGAGGGTTCTAACATCACAAAGAGGTTCGCCAAGATATTTACAAAAAGAATACATGCGTTTCGAGATGAAACCTAGTGAATCAGAGATGACTTCTTTGCACGCTTCAATAAAATTCTTAGCACCCACGTGCTGTTGGAGTTAGCTACACCGATGCTGAAAATGCTCGACAATTGCTTAGTGCTTTGGACATGTCGGTGTGGGAGATGAAAGTAACATCTATACAAGAATCTACTACCATGAGCACACTCACATTGGATGTTCTTTACTCTAAGTTGAAAACTCATGAGTTGGATGTTCTTGCCAGAAGGGTAACATTAAATCAATTGCTTTGATCTCTAACCCTAACATGTCAAATGCAAATTCTTCTTCTAGCTTTGCCTTGTCTTCCATGTCTTCTTTAACAGATGAGCAACTTGAAGAGTTTCAAGAAGATCTCGCACTACTCTCTTCTCGCTTTAACAAAGCTTTGCAGAATATAAGAATGAGAAAGAGAGGTGGTCCTCCAAGATGCTATGAGTGTGGTGACCTCAACCATATTCGCACAAATTGTCCTAAGCTTGCAGGAAAATCATTAAAGGAGGAGAAGGACAACGATGTAAGGAATGAGAAGAAAAGGTTCTCATCAAATGATAGGAAGAAGAAGAGCTTCATCAACCGCAGAAGGTGGTTCACCGAGTTCTTTCCGCCTTGAACAAGTCAATTTGAGCGATGTGGACTCCTGAGAGCAGCGAAGATGATGCAACTCCAAGCAAGCATGATTTGATAGGATTATGTCTCATGGCAAGCAGCAAGGATAGCTTCACTGAGGATGACCACGACAAATGACTTCAATGAGGTAGATCCTCTTATGATGAATTAGCTATTGCTGTTGCTCGCCTTGGAAAATTGCTTGACAAACGTGATAAGAAAATTAAGAAAAATGATTTCATTATTGAATCATTGAATGCTGAAATTGCTAGACTTAAGACTTTGATTCCTAGTGATGATACTTGCAAATCATGTGACTTAATTTACAATGAGCTCACCTTGCTTAGGAAAGAACATGCTCTTTTGTTGAATCTAAATGAGAAAAATGAGAAACATGTTGTACATGCTAGCTGTTCCAATCGATGATTTGCATAGTTCAACTTCTTGTTCTAAATGCTCAACTCTTGAATTAAAATTGAAAGATGCAAATGCTAGGGTTTCTCAATTAACTGATAATTTGCTTTCACATGAAATTCTCTCATGCTCAACTTGTCGCAAGCAAAAAGGAAAAGTAAATGTTCCCTGCAATAATTGTTTAACTCTTGCTAAGAAAGTTGATTACTTGCAAAATTCCTTGGAACGATTCACTAATGGCAAGAAAAAATTGAACATGATTTTGGATCAATCTAAGGTTAGCTCAAACAAGAGAGGTTTAGGCTTTGATCTTCATGCTTCATTTGAAACTAAACCTCGCACTGTTGTTAATGCTCCTTGCAATGACAAAATTGAGATTCTTAATGAGCCTAAAAAGATTGCTTTTAAATCTGCTGGTTTTCTTTCTTCTACTATGATGAATGCAAAATGTGCTTCTACTGTTAAAGCCAAACTTCATGCTAAGTACACTTGCACTCATTGTGGTAGAGATGGACATCTAGTAGATTTTTGCTTTAGACTAGCCAGACAGCAAAGGAAAGAAATGACTAAGGCTAGGTCTAACTTCAGAAGAGCACACTTTGCTTCTCACTATGCGCCTAGAGTGTTGAAAACGCCTTCTGTTCCTATAAACATGAGAAAAGGCAAATCTGATTTTGTGCATAAAAATTCTCGTGTTGTGCCTACTGTTGTACGTCGTGGTGTCTCAAAGATCGATTCCCAAAAATCTCATTCCTAACCCCAAGATCGAGGCCTCGACATGTTTTGCTATGTAGGCTTCTCGCAAGGAAGGAGAACATATGGCTAGTGGATTCCGGATGCTCACGCCACATGTCCCAGGTGATAAGAATTGGTTCTCCTCCTCACTGTGCATCTCGTGGCCGAAAGTGTTACTTTTGGAGATGCTTCTTCCTCTTCATGTGGCAAAAGGTACAATAAAGGTAAGTGACAAGTTTATATTCAAAGATGTGGCTCTTGTTGAAAATTTGAAATATAATTTGCTTTCTGTCTCACAAATGCTTGATGAAGATCTTGAGATAAGCTTTAAGAAAAATGAATGCAAAGTGCTAGATGCTTCAGGTGATCTTGTGTTCAAAATTTCTCGCTTTTGGAAGAGTCTTTAAAGCTGATTTTGATGCTTCACCTTCTTCAAACATAGGTGTCTAGTGGCCAATGTTTCTAAAGATTTATTCTTTTGGCATCGTAGACTTGGTCATGTTGGTTTTGATCATCTTACTCGTAAGTGGTTTAGATCTCATACGTGGCCTCGCCTAAGCTTAAGGGTGATAGCAATCTAGTTTGCTCTTCTTGTAGACATGGTAAGATGATTGCAGGTTCACATTCACCTCTTACCATGATGATGACAAACGCCTCCAGACAGCTTCTACATCTTGATACAATTGGACCATCTCGAGTTCAATCCTTTGGAGGCAAATGGTATGTGCTTGTGATTGTTGATGATTTTTCTAGATACTCTTGGGTATACTTTATGGCATCTAAGGATGAGGCTTTTAGTCATTTTAGAAGTCTTGTTCTTAGGCTTTCTATTGATCATCCAGGAGCTCTCAAAGCTATTAGAAGTGATAATGGAACTGAATTCAAAAATGCTTCTTTTAATCACTTTTGTAATCGAAAAAGGAATTGATCATCAATTTTCATCACCTAGAGTGCCTCAATGTAATGGTGTAGTTGAAAGGAAAACAGAACATTGGTTGAGATGGCTAGAACCATGTTAGTTGAACATCACACTCCTAGGAACTTTTGGGTCAAGCTTTTTCAATCGCTTGTTATGTTTCAAACCGTGTGTTTTTGAGATCAAAATTGGGTAAGACTCATATGAGCTTCGGTTTGGACATAGGCCATCACTGCTTCTCACTTTAGGGTTTTTGGATGCAAATGCTTTGTCTTGAAATCTGGAAATCTTGATAAATTTGAAGCTAGATCAATGGATGGCTTTTTCCTTGGATATCCTCGCTTCATACTCGTGGGCTATCGTGGTGCTTGTTTTGGAGACTAACAAAATTGTGGAAACTTGTGAAGTTACTTTTGATGAGGCTAGTCCAGGCACTAGTCCAAATGATGCAGTGCACAAAGATACATTCAGGGGGAGAAAATCTTTGAAGATGATGATGATGTTGAAGATGAGGTCTTGACTCTTCCTAATGCACAACAAGTCAGAGCACCCTTGGCACCTACTACTACATCACCTACAGCTAACCATCCTCAAGCTACAACATCATCTCAGTACATGCTGAAAATGAAGAAGGAGAAGGAGAAGTCTCAAAAGCCAATGCTCCTTGCACATTCAAAAATGCATCCATCTGAACAAATGATTGGAGACCTAAATGAGAGAGTCACTCGATCCAGGTTTATTCATTCTCGACACTCATGCTCATTCTCGCTTTAGTTGCTTCTTTTGAACCCAAAGATATATCTCATGCATTATCTCGACTAATCTTGAATCAATGCCATGCATGAAGAATTAGAGAATTTTGAACGAAATAAAGTTTGGAAACTTGTCTCACCTCCTCCTAATTTTAATGTTATTGGAACTAGATGGGTTTTCAAAAATAAACAAAGTGAGGATGGTGTTGTTGTTAGAAACAAGGCTAGATTGGTTGCTCAAGGTTACACTCAAATTGAAGGCTTAGATTTTGATGAAACCTTTGCTCTCGTTAAGCTAGAATTGAAGCCATTAGAATCCTTTTAGCTTTTGCTGCATCCAAAGGTTTCAAATTGTATCAAATGGATGTGAAAAGTGCTTTTCTTAATGGCTACATAAATGAGGAGGTTTATGTCAAGCAACCACCTGGTTTTGAAAATCCAAAGTTTCCAAATCATGTGTTCAAACTATCAAAAGCTTTGTATGGTTTGAAACAAGCCCCTAGAGCATGGTATGATAGGCTAAAAACCTTTTACTTGAAAGGGGGTTTTCAATGGGAAAGGTTGACAAAACTCTCTTTTACTCAAGCAAGGCAATGATCAATTATTCATTCAGATTTATGTTGATGATATTATCTTTGGTGGTTCCTCTCATGTTTTAGTGTCCGAAGTTGTAAAACAATGAGAAAGGAGTTTGAGATGAGTATGATGGGTGAGTTGACATACTTTTTGGGATTTCAAATCAAGCAAACAAAGGATGGTACCTTTGTACATCAAAGCAAATACACAAAAGACTTGTTGCATAGATTTGGGATGGAAAACAAAGAAACCAATCATGACACCTATGGAAAGCAATTGCACACTTGATCCGGATGAAGATGGTGAGCCGTTGATCAAAAGGAATATAGAAGCATGATAGGTTCACTTTTGTATCTCACCGTGCATCAAGGCCGGATATACAATTTGTTGTATGCTTGTGTGCTCGCTTTCAAGCTTCCCCACGTGCTTCACATCGACAAGTCACAAAAGGATTTTCGTATCTTCATGGAACTCAAGACTTTGGCATTTGGCTTTCGCTTCCTCATGCATTAGTTTGAGATCTTTTTCTCGATGCTGATTTTGGAGGATGTAGAATTGATAGGAAAAGCACTTCCGGTTCATGTCACTTGGGAAATTCTCTCATTGCATGGTCATCTAGAAAGCAATCTTCAAGGTACAATCAACTCGCTGAATCAATATGTGGTCAGCCGCTAGTTGTTGTTCTCAAATTCTTTGGATAGTAGCTACACTTAAAGATTATGGGGTTATTTTGGATAGTGTTCCTCTTCTCGTGTGATAACACTAGTGCAATTTGCATTGCTAAGAACCCCAGGCAACATTCAAGAACAAAACATATTGACATCAGATTTCACTTTCTTAGAGATCATGTTGAAAAAGGCAACATTGTGCTTCATCATGTGGATACTGAACATCAATTGGCAGACATTTTCACAAAACCTTTGTCTTCTTCTCGTTTTGCTTTTATTCGGGGAGAACTTGGAATTGTTCATCCAATGGGATTGTTTTGAGGGGGAGTTTCTTTGCCAAGTTCCTTCACTTGATGAGCTCACTTTATCATATTTCTTTATATACTATATAATTGAGATAATATATGATAATCTAAATTGTCTCACTTGAACTAAGAATGACATTGCGGAATTCCCTGATCTGATTGCCTATAGCTAAATACTCTGTGATATCTTACTCTTCTAGGCTTGATATTGAATCCTATTGACAAGTTTGGGCTATGAAGCAAGTGTGTTTTCAACTTTACTCTTTCATAAGACCTTTAATCACTTTTGCATGTTTACAATCAAAGAAAAAGGAAAAAGAAAAGGGAATCAATATAAAAAAGGGGGTCATAAAAGCAAAAGCTTCAAGTTATGTGCTTCAGCTTGCTTTCCCTAAAAGATAAGATGTATGCTTCAAGCATGCCATTCCTCAAAGATAAGATGTATGCTTCAAGCATGCCACTCCTAGAAAATAAAAGAAGTATGCTTCAAGCATGCCACATGCGCCATCGCTTAAAGCTTAAATTGGTCCACTAGATTGGAGTTGAAACTACTTGCTCGCCTGATTTGTTATTTGCTTCAACTTTGAGCCTTTGTTCTTCTACTAAGGTCTTGCTTAGTACTTGGCTATAGTTGACTGAATTGAGGTTGAGATGCATATCATTCCATAACTTGTTAAAATCACTTCAAGATCATGTATTTTGCATATTATGTGATATATAAGATTATATGATCAAAGAGGGATTTCTGTGTTTTCTTACTTTGGTCTTTGATCCTTTGGATTTCAAAATCTTTGGTAAAGTGAATGCCAAATGATCAATTCTAAGTGGTGTTGCCAATGTTTTCATCAAGGGTTAGATTTTGAAATCATATGCTAAAAAATTGGCTTAGAATTGAATTTGCAAAAATGTGCTTGTTCATGTGTTGTGACAATTTGACAAGAAACAGTAAGTTTCGCTTTGGCGCCGGACCAAACTTAAAGAAAACAGTAAGTTTCCCATGTACAACGGACCAACTTTCTTGGTCCTTTGTAAACATGCTTTTGACAACCTCATTCTCCCATGTACAACGGACCAACTTTCTTGGTCCTTTGTAAACATGCTTTTGACAACCTCATTCTCCTATGTACAACGGACCAACTTTCTTGGTCCTTTGTAAACATGTTTTTGACAACCTCATTCTCCCATGTACGCATGCACCAACTTTCTTGGTCCTTTGTAAACATGCTTTTGACAACCTCGTTTTCCCATATGCACCATGCACCAACTTTTTGGTCCTGGTCAGAAATGTGTTTTTGAAGGTTGTTGTGCCAAACCAAGTTATTGAAAAACAAGAAGTTTACATATGCACTGGACCAAATTTTTTGGTCCGTCGTGAATGGGTTTTTGAGCGATTTTGAGATTGAAATTTGAATTTGATTTTGAGAATATGAAATTTGTGATAATTTCATGATACTTCTTTTGAAGTGGACTTTATGCAATGCTCATGTGAGTAGTTGCATGGATTGACATTGAGTCAAGTCGTGGACTTGTGCTCGGATTTGTTTTGTGGTTTGTTCATGTGCGTGTATTGCTCGAAGACGAATGTGGTCGATGACAGGATCGAACTAGGTTCATGGAGGAGCCGAGGTTCGGGACTAGGTTCAGGAGGAACCGAGGTCTTGGTGGTCAAGGATGTCATGCGGACGCTCGGGCTAAGAGAATGGTGCACATGAAGAATGGTTAGTCACGTGAGAATGGCAGGAGGTCATTCAAGGCAGCAAAGTGTTAGTCACGTGAGTATGGTAGGGCTGCCATACGCTGCAGTAAGAGTTGTACTCGGCCTGGTTGGGCCAAGTAGAGTTGAGTTGGATACGGATTCCTTCTAGGAATAGGAATCGTATTCGTAACTCCTTGTGGGTTGGTGCTTTAAATAGGAGGGTGTATCCTCGTTGAAGGGCATCCAATCAAGGAGAGCTGAGCGCATCAAGCTTTGAGCTTGGTTTTAGGGTTTGTACTCTTTGATGAGAGTATTTTAGACAAGAAATAAAGATCAATTCTTCCAAGATTTTTATGCTACAAGAACCACGCCGCCATGTTGTTTTCTGCTTTGGTTCTTGTTTGCATGCTTGTTCTAATTCTAGATTGGTTTTTGATCGTTGAGTTTCATCTTGATTTGATCCATCAAAACCGTTCTAGGGTATTGATTTAGAGTTTCTCAAAGTCTAGTTGATTAATCTTTTGAAGATCTTGTTTAATCTTGAAGTTTTGATTAGATTAATTCTCGTCAAGTTCTGAAACAGCAAGCTTATGAAGCTCATAACTTTTGATCCGTAAGTCCGATCAAGCTGATTCTTTTGGGTTCGATTCGTACTGGAATCTAGTTTCTTGTGTCCAAATTTCAGATCGTTCCGACGGTTGGATCTCTAGGAATTCGCGTTTTACCAAACTCTCTGTCATTCTGTTTTTGTCTAAAACGAAGCTAAATTATTTGGTTCTATTTTGGGGTGAACTTTTAATAGATCAAGAATTTGGTTTTAGCTTCCGCACAATCATTCACCCCTCTGATTGCTATATTCGTGATACTTCGATCCTACAAGTGGTATCCGTGAGCAAGGTTTCTCTAATCTATCTTAACCGTGATTAGATCAATGGATCGTTATTCGACAAAACCATGTGTGTTCGATGGTGTTGATTTTCAGTTTTGGAAGGCCAAGATGGAGGCGTTTCATCCAAGCACAGTGGCTTCACAATTTGGGAGAAGGTCTACAAGCCATATGAAGTCCTCGCAAACGCATAACGCCAACGACACCAATCGCACACATGTTGAAGCAAATAGCAAGGCGCGAAACTTGATCATCCAAGGCTTGGGACGCAGCCGACTTTGATCGTGGTGGTTCATCTTCGATCCAAGATATGAGGTATGGAAATCTCTTTGTGATTACCATGAGGGTTCTAACACCACAAAGAGGTTCGCCAAGATATTTACAAAAAAGAATACATGTGTTTCGAGATGAAACCTAGTGAATCAGAGATGACTTCTTTGCACGCTTTCAATAAAATTCTTAGCAATCTACGCGGCTGTTGGAGTTAGCTACACCGATGCTGAAAATGCTCGACAATTGCTTAGTGCTTTGGACATGTCAGTGTGGGAGATGAAAGTAACATCTATACAAGAATCTACTACCATGAGCACACTCACATTGGATGTTCTTTACTCTAAGTTGAAAACTCATGAGTTGGATGTTCTTGCCAGAAGGGTAACATTAAATCAATTGCTTTGATCTCTAACCCTAACATGTCAAATGCAAATTCTTCTTCTAGCTTTGCCTTGTCTTCCATGTCTTCTTTAACAGATGAGCAACTTGAAGAGTTTCAAGAAGATCTCGCACTACTCTCTTCTCGCTTTAACAAAGCTTTGCGTAATGTAAGAATGAGAAAGAGATGTGGTCCTCCAAGATGCTATGAGTGTGGTGACCTCAACCATATTCGCACAAATTGTCCTAAGCTTGCAGGAAAAACATCAAAGGAGGAGAAGGACAACGACAGAAGGAATGAGAAGAAAAGGTTCTCATCAAATGATAGGAAGAAGAAGAGCTTCATCAACCGCAAGGTGGTTCACCGAGTTCTTTCCGCTCTTGAACAAGTCAATTTGAGCGATGTGGACTCGGAGAGCAGCGAAGATGATGCAACTCCAAGCAAGCATGGTAGAAATATCGTATGGTAGAAATATCGACGGCTTTCAAGCTATACATAAAGTATAGATCCTCAACCGATCGAAGGTCCCATCCTCTTTGCAAAGTGGAATTTTCCCCTCGATACTTCATCGTGAAATCGTGCAGGCTCGGCCTCATGTGACTTATCGATGTACCATCCATGTAGGTGGCGAGTGAACAAGCCTAAAGTATTCAATTCATGGCTTGCGATAAAAGGCTTTCCATGTATGTACCGCTTGTGATCATCGTGGTGCTCAGGTCCTCTCGACAACTTTGCCTTCTTCACGGAGGACTCTCTCAACTCGCTTTGTGTCTTTAGTCAAGGTGTTAGAAGTCCTTTATGCACCACCGCAAGCACCAAAGATTTGTAGCTGCAAATGAGGGTGCAGGAGGTGCAGCTGCAGCCCTAGGTGCAGGTTGTGTAGCAGGGGCAGGAGCATGTGCAGCAGTAGTAGCAGGAGCAGGAGCAGGAGCATGTGCAGCAGTAGTAGCAGGAGCAGGAGCAGTAGTAGCAGCAGGTGCAGCAGCAGCAGTAGTAGTAGGAGGAGTAGCAGTAACAGTAGCAGGTGCAGCACCAATAGTAGTAGTAGCAGGAGCAGGAGAAGCAGGAGCAAAGGGCGAGGTGTAGCGTAAAGCAGGAGCAGGAGAAGGTGAGCAAAAGTGAGTAGTAGTAGCAGAGCAAAGCCAGCAGCAGAGAGCGTGAGTAGCAAGAGTACCAGAGCGTGAGCGCACTCAACAGCAGGAGGAGGTGCTTGCACTACGACACCCGTCGCAGGCCACTTGATGAAGGACATCCGTGCTTGCCCGAGAGTGGCGATATCTTCGCTCGGGGAACTCCAGTGGCATGAGACAGTAAACATCATGGACATAGTCCACCTGCACCCTCATGTAGCCCTTCCCCAAAGGTATACCATGCACCGTGGTCATCCTCCTTGTTGGGAAATGCAACCCGCTGCGGCAGCCTCGCTTGTATTCTGTCAGCCGATCAGGACTAGCCGGCACTTGGCAGACTCCTGGAAGAAGTGATCAAGATCTTCATCATAATCTTTGTTAAGCTTACTCATGTACCTTTCTGGCCTCAAACAGCTTATTACCTTGAGGTGTGGAATGCGCAGCTTCCTCGATTGAAGCGCAGCTGCTAGGGCGAGCATAGGCGATGGTTCAGACTCGATTCGGGAGAACATCGCCATCATCTCAGCCTTTAACTCCTCCTTCAACTCCTCCTTCATCTCGCGCCTCTAATCCGTGCCTCACGTGCTTCCCATGATCTTGCCCTGGCACTGAAACGCTCTCCTCTACAAAGAAGGACTTCTTCAGATGCCTCGCACTAGCGGCAAGCACCGACCCTTATGATCGGGCTTCTCGATTGCCGAACATAGGATGTCCCTTGACCCTTGGCTTTGAAATGCTCCTTGCTCTTTCTCGGCTTACCTCTCATGCAGGTCGCAAATATAAATTATTGCTAAAATACAATGGGAAGGGTCAAATGCAATGTACTATGTTAGATATCTTACGATGGTCGTGGACGACCGCAGGCCGCCGCGGGTTTGGAACGACAATATGACCGCCGAGGTTTTCTTCGCCCTTGCTAATACCCAAGAGCGTGCTCCGCCTCGCATATGTGGGAGTAAGGCATCGTTGTCCCGCAGGTTGCACACTCCTCGGCTAGTCGCGCCCACTCGCCTTTCTTCCCTACATACCCACCGGAACCGAGGTGGTGCGCTTGTGTGTTACGCCCAGATAGCGATATTCTTCTCTCTCAGCTCCTCCGCCTCAGGCGTATTCCTCATGTTGGGGAACGCGGTATGCTACACTAGCACAAATTAAAATTTCTACCGCAAACCAGAAAAGCTACTCGCAAGAAGGGGATCATAGATCTATTACCACTAGACGCGCAGTTGCGGAATCCTTCGCATGTCGTTGTAGTGGATCGTTCTCGGTGTGGATCGTCCTCGCCGCGGATCGTCCGCGGATCATCCGCAGATTGTCCTCGCCAGCAGTCCACACGTCCGGGGATGGAATGCCGTGCGTCGGTGTGCAAGCACCGGGTCGCTTCGGCAGGGGCAACGAGAGGAGGTGGCTAGGGTTTCTGGCGAAACACCTCTAAACCGCACGAAAGTGTGTTTGCGCCCAGCCTCCTCCCTTCCTTATATAGCCACGAGGTGAAACCCTAGGCAGTCAGGGTCCATCTACGCGCTAAGCCCACGAGGTCCATAATTACGGATCCAATCCGAATTAATGTGTCCTGTACCTCATTAAGTGTGTGACCAGAGGTTCATGCGCATTTGGACATGGATTCAAAAAACCCTTTTCTAATCCAATAGTCGGTAGCGGCTCCTTGCAGAGCATGCCAACTCCCAAACGCATATGAGTAAAGTACTGATGTACTAATCCTTTTGCCAAACTATATGAAGATCGAACTCAAGGCGAGAAGCATGTCATCCTTTGACAGTTCAATCCATCTCTCGTATCCGTGATATATTAATAAGTTGGGATTGACTTCTCAATCACGGCATGGCCATGCACTTCCTTAATCATATCAAACGAGTGGCCTAGACATATATCTCCGTTACATTGGAGTGGCAAATTCCACCTTGATCGCTTCACATCCTCTCGCATGTTTCATAGTAAACATGAAAGCTACCTTTATAACTATCCGGTTAGGAAATAGTGTTTGGTAATGTAACACCCCAGCATTTAATATGCCCGAATGCTACCAAACATAGACTAAGCAACCTCCAAATACCATAATTACAAGTAAAATACAGCAAAGGAGCAAATGCTAATACCGAAAATTTCGGCAGCATCTCCTTTGTTTTTCCATGAATTGAAGCAACAATAATATTAACAAGTCAAGATAGCATAATGAACGATAGCAATAACATGACCAATCGAAAATTCAACCTCCATACAACTAAAGATATAAGTCTATCCATCACATATCAAATATGGCCTAATCATTTACTCATGACAACCAACGAAGCATCAAAACCACAATTTAGTTCAGTGAATTAACCATCACAACTAAAGGAGAGAACATGTCATTGTTTATATGTGTGATGCTAAGTGATGATGTGTGACTAGCTCCCTTTCCCGCATGCCGGTTTCATGGTACCTAAGAAAAACAACATAAACACAAGCGTGAGTTCATCACTCAGCAAGTATATTGCAATGGAACAAGAAAATACATTCTAATACCTTCATCACCACTTTTCACATGCGACATCATGCACATCTCATATTCATAGCGTAAGCATATCATTAACATCATCATATATCATCATCATACAACATCCTCATATAATGCAATGCAATGCAATGCGATGCACATATCTCCTGGAAACTCATACAGGTATGGTTGAGTACACACCCGTCGGTGTGCACCCTCTCCCCTTCCATCCTCGAAGATGGAGGGTGCCTACTCCTCGCCTCCATACACCGCGGTGGATGGAATCACGATGTAGGACTTACTCATTGGCTGTCCGAATAGTCATAACTTTCACCGACCTTCCCTGACTAGTTATGACTTTCTCACCGCCTCGCCATGTATCATGCCATGTATGCAAATATGCCAACATCATAAATAACTTTGTACATTAACACATGGCATCATAACATAATAAACATATTCATCATATCATTGGCAATCATTAAGGCATGGCATGTGAACATATCATGTATTCAATTTTACTCTCAACCAATCAAGCAAACATCAACTCGCTACCCATTCCAATACACTTGCCTCAACCACGGCGACGGATTGGCGAGACGTAGAAGGCACTCCCGGGGTCACACCACCTGCACATAGGGACCACACACTCACAATCATGTCCACAAAACATTAAGCAAACCCTCTTCTACCCCCGACATCGCAAAACTACTCGCTAAACCCAAAATAGAGGTTCTGTCCTGCCGACAGCAGCCTTCCAAAAGGCATAACTCGGGTTCTAAAACTCCGAATCAATTAAACGAGTACATCCTCACAGTAGCTTAGAAATGTCCCAACATTTTATAAGTATATGGAAAGACTGATTCGGACTCTAAAGTGGTTTAATTTACATAATACCCTGATCTATTCCAATCACGTCACAGATTTTAATACGTTCGGTAAAACGAGCATAACTTTCAAACGGCTGGGCGGAATTGGATGTTCTTTATACCCACTGAAAGGTATTGAAATTACCTACAACCTCTTCAACAGCCGTACGACCAAATTCCGACTCTAAATTGGCGAAAACCCAAACCCTAGGTCGATCGCTTCATGCAGCCCAAACAGAGAACGTGGGCAACTTCTAGATTGCATCTAATCTACTCAATTCCAAACACCACTAATTGATCTAAAAACATAATAATAACCTTTAGAACAGTACTCTAGACCAACCCCAAGGATTCCCATGGCCATACCTTCGCCCAACGCCCGAAAAACCCAACGGATCTCCTCTCGCCACAAGGCTGATCTCCTTCCTCGCTCCAATTCCGCCGGATCTCCTTGTCGTGGAGTGCTCCAATGGATGGATCTTCGAGGTGTTGAGGTGGAGAACTCCCCTAGGGGCAGCAAGGGAGGTGGAGAGGTGGAACTCACCTGGGATCGGCTAGAGGAGGTGGAGGAGGAAGGGGAACAAGTTGGCGGCTAGGGGAGGCAACGGGGAGGAGCATCGGGGAACAAGGGAGGCGGCTAGGGTTAGTGGGAGGGGGGTGGGGCGCAGGGGGCTGGGCAGTAGGTTTTGCTGCCCAATAACTCCTCCACATGGGCCAAATCTTCCCGACCTTCGGCCCACATTGGTCCCCCAAGGCCCGAGTTAGGTCCCCCAAGGCCCAAACTCCCCCGAAAGGCCCAAATTCTTCCCCGGAAAGGCCTAAACTCCCAGAAGAGGCCCAATACATGATACAAAAGTCGTACTTTAATTTCGACGTCGTAAAAGTCTCATTCCGTCATTCCGTAGTGTCACATTCTCCCCACCTTAAACAGATTTGGACCTCGAATCCGAACGAACTCCAAGAACCACAACAAAACCCCTATAGGGCTAAACTCCTGTGCAACAAGAGGCAACCACACAAAACTCAAACCGAAGGAACGACAAACAAACTCCCAAAAACAACTCTTAGCGAGAAAGAGTTACTTAGCTCAACTAAGTGCAAATTCTCTCACGGTTCCACCTATCCTTCCAATTCCCCAACCGGAATTCGCGATTTCACCCACTAAAGGGCTCCATCAAACTAAGACGCCCAAATCCTCACGACATCCACTTCACACTACTATCACAACCAACCTGGCTACCACATTTCATTAAACACAACATGACACAAACAAAGCGAGTCACATTCTGTTTAACAACCTCTCTACATTCCCTAGAAATGCCATCGAAAGAAATAACTCATTAAGGCACATTTGCCCTTCCGATACACGATCATGCTAACATTTCATTCCATCCTCTCCCAAGAAAGTCTCAAACCCAGAGACAACTATTTAAGACAATTGCTCACGGCAGGATAATTATCACCGAACTACCATCAACTTCACTTCCACCCATCGATACTCTTTATAAAGGTTAAACCCATACATCATCAACCTCCATCACAAACCACCCTTATACCACTAAGGTTCGACACCTAGCCCCAAGCTAGGATCAGAAACCTTACCAAACCACAATTAGCTCCTTTCTTAAGAGGGTCTCGCCCTCACACAATAACACTTAGTTATCAAGCCCAAGTGTACACATATTTCGCATATTCGACTATAAACCAAGAACATTCATATCCTCACTCCCATCTATAGAGCAAAAGAAGTACAATTCTTTTGAACCCAAGTGGACCACATACGACAACTCAAATCCAAAGCGTTAACAACCACTTTGGAAAGAATTCGACAACATCCAAGGAGCATTCATCATTTTTTTTCCAAGCCAAATCACAAAGGAAGCACAAATCCCCTACACCACAACCAAAATACCAGAAATTCTTCATTCTTTCTTTTCATACTAGAAACAAATGGACATCTCGATTCATGACATGAATGCAAACTTTTCAAGAGCACTCCGGATTAGTCATATATCCATATATGACTTTCTCACCGACTGCTCAACGACTTTTATGATTAATTATGCATAAACAATGTCTCGCTTTTCCTTTTCACCATTCATTCATCATGTAACAACAAGTACCGAATAGTCATTCACCAAATGACTTCTTCCTGTGATCACATAATTGAAACACAATTAACATCGAAGGTTGCGGTAACTCATATAGACTATGACGGCAACATCATTAATAGGAACACCACATCGTATAGGAAGCCACATCAATTTGAAACTAAACTTGCAAAACATCGCATTTTAACCAAAATCAACATTTTGGAAAAGAACATCGACTCCAAAGTCAAACATCTGACACAACCGCCACATATTTTTCTCAAAAGAAAGGGAAACTCATATCCCAAAAGCTTAACACTTTGCTAACAACATCACCGATGAAACATCCATAAAACCACCTTTTGGAGCACTTGCAAACACCACATACGTTATGCAAATAAATCCAACTCCACCAAAAAGAGTTACAAATTAAATCTCAAGAGTTCCCAACACAACCCACTATGTCCATCTCGCTTCCGCTAAAATTTATTCCAAAGATAATTCAGGGTGAATGCGAAGGAGCGATCCACTCAAAAACTTTTGGGTGTAAATCCATACTCATAACACAAATTAAACAAAATAGCCAAAACCAAAGATTGGCACAATAGCTACGGGTTTTAGAGAAACTCAAAACACAACACAAGGAATACCTTGACCGAAGGCATTCAACCAAAATGGCAAACAACCACACCGGGGCTTGAAAGGGTTTCAAACACCACCAAAGATGAATCCTACCATAACTTGTATTCCACTACACTTACCATTTAAGCATTCAATAATCACTATTTACTCATCAAGAGAGTCCAACCGATTTAACAAAATTTACATAACAATTTCTTTCTAGTTACCATTTTCAACACTTTTAATTAAGGTTTAAGATGCTTATCACAAAGGCACCCAACCAAGACTACATTGACATGATCCCCACGGATCACCAAATCATAATACATCTTATTCTAAATTTGAAACATAGTACTTCAACAAATCTTTCAAAGATGATCAACCAATAAATTTCATACCACCTATATGTAAACGTCTCGACAATCGAAACTTATTTAGTTAACAAGCGACTTCAACATGTAAATGTTATCTCCACGGGGAAGAATTTGTAAGTGAGACTCTAAGTTATACTTTCATTAAGGATAAAATCATTCATCATGTTAATTATCCAAATCTCATTCCATCGCAACATGTTAAAGTTTTCCTCTATTTAACCATGGTTTTCCAATGAGTAATCTAAACAGTTACCACCACTACTTAGTCATCAATAACAACAAATGGGCATGATCATCAACCAACAACATTACTTTTAGCTACCCTATACAGAGGTGATAACAAAATTACCACCACACAACATACTCCAACTATTTAAAATAGATTGAATACTAGCATTAACACTGCCCTTAACAACATCATTAACAATAAGTCTTATGTCTTCTCAATTGATATCAATACTAACATTGTAGAGACACAACTGCATACTTCCAAATATACTAGTAGTTTGCAACAACGTAAATAGCAACTCTAATCAACTTCAAAATTAAAGTCACTAGTCAACACGATTAAATTTCTCTATTAACTGCTAGATTAGAACATATTTAAACAACCAAAGAAAGTTTCTTTAACAATAATAAAGCAGTCTACATCATCTTAATGTTCTAACTATGCATTAGGGTTTAAACTTTAAACATAATCGGGGGTCATAAGCACCTTTAAAGCAAAGCAACAGATTATAAGCATATACATTAACCCATTTAATCATTCTCGCTACAGAGTAAACTACAACACTAGTAGTCTATTTATTCTCAAGCTAGAGATAACAACCGCATTGAATTGTTTAAACTCACAAATTAACTTAACAATACGTCATCCCATAAACCACATTGGTACATGCTACATAACATGCTAAACAACAATTTACTAGGACAAACGATTTCACCAAAAGACTACTTACTTTGTTTTGCAAAAAGATTTTAGTTTTAAAACTCATCCCAAATTCATAAGGAAACTTGACTCTCAAAATTGCAATGAGACAAACCCAAACTTGGTCATGCAAAAGGAATTCTCCAAAACACTTTTCAATCTCAAGGACTCCCATAGAGGAAAATGATTGAAAGACAATTTTCTCGAAAGGGAACCAAGCGATGAAGTAATCCTTTTCAAATAAAACCTTAACACCAAACCCCAACCTTTCACGAAACAAGAAGGGTTTCAAAGATGATTTCTCAAACCAAGAAATGACGTAAATCACACACCACTTACTCCTACAAAGCCACAAAACGCCACTCTCGATAACTAGGTCCTGGCATAACACCGCAATAGCTCCTTTATCCTCTGAGAAAGACAAACACAGGAATAAATTGAATGCTTCTTCCCATAAAGCAATCAACAAACTAAGCATCAAAGCTGAAAGGCGACCAAAAGAAGCGTAACACTAGACACTTCTTCTTCGCCTTCAACCAAGGAAGACAAAACCACACACCGCATACGGAACAATCCGCGAAAACTAATAACAAACAATTTTCTTTTGGTTTCAGTCAACTAAAACCAAGAAACCAACCAAGATCGACTCACGTATCGATAAAGAAGATCCAAGGAATCCACCACCAATCTCTTCTATTTGTCTCCAAATAACTACCCAATCTATGATAGAAAAGGTAAGCACTCTTTCCCCACAAGGGGTTAATAGTTCTTCGGTGATGGCTTTAACCGCCATACCGCCAAAACCACACCCTTAGTATGAACAAAAAGAGGTGACCGAAACCCTTCGGTACCACAACCCCACTCTATCACAATGACAAGAACAATTCAATCATTTATCTCATTGACATAGCAACATGCATTATCAAATGAAGCATTCAACATCAAAGCTTAAATACAATATTTAAGCGTAAAGAAACGATACCCATACCCTTTCCTACTGTGCATCCATTGTGTGTCAAATTTTAGATTAGTTATACCACTTTTGCAAGTTTTAATGTTGCTATCCTATGACAAAATTTTAGTTAAAACCTAAGCCATGTTTCTAAGTTATTCCACATCACATTTTAGTTGTACCCCATAGCACGACACTAAAAATACGCATTCCAAGGACCAACAGCCCGCTCTGATACCAACTGTAACACCCCGGCATTTAATATGCCCGAATGCTACCAAACATAGACTAAGCAACCTCTAAATACCACAATTACAAGTAAATTATAGCAAAGGAGCAAATGCTAATACCGAAAATTTCGGCAGCATCTCCTTTGTTTTTCCATGAATTGAAGCAACAATAATATTAACAAGTCAAGATAGCATAATGAACGATAGCAATAACATGACCAATCGGAAATTCAACCTCCATACAACTAAAGATATAAGTCTATCAACATAAATAACTTTGTACATTAACACATGGCATGTATGCAAATATGCCAACATCATAAATAACTTTGTATCATGCCATGTATGCAAATATGCCAACATCATAAATAACTTTGTACATTAACACATGGCATCATAACATAATAAACATATTCATCATATCATTGGCAATCATTAAGGCATGGCATGTGAACATATCATGTATTCAATTTTAATCTCAACCAATCAAGCAAACATCAACTCGCTACCCATTCCAATACACTTGCCTCAACCACGGCGACGGATTGGCGAGACGTAGAAGGCACTCCCGGGGTCACACCACCTGCACATAGGGACCACACACTCACAATCATGTCCACAAAACATTAAGCAAACCCTCTTCTACCCCGACATCGCAAACTACTCGCTAAACCCAAAAATAGAGGTTCTGTCCCGTCGGGACAGCAGCCTTCCAAAAGGCATAACTCGGGTTCTAAAACTCCGAATCAATTAAACGAGTACATCCTCGCGTAGCTTAGGAAATGTCCCAACTTTTTCTAAGTATATGGAAAGACTGATTCGGACTCTAAAGTGGTTTAATCTACATAATACCCTGATCTGTTCCAATCACGTAACAGATTTAAATACGCTCGTAAAACGAGCATAACTTTCAAACGGCTGGGCGGAATTGGACGTTATTTATACCCACGAAAGGTATTGAAATTACCTACAACTTCTTAAACAGACGCATTTACCAAATTCCGACTCTAAATTGGTGAAAACCCAAACCCTAGGTCGACTGCTCATGCTGCCCGAAACAGAGAACGTGGCAACTTCTAGATTTCATCTAATCTACTCAATTTCAGCACCACTAATTGATCTAAAAACATGATAATAACCTTTTAGAACAGTACTTTACACCAACCCCAAGGATTCCCAGGGCCATACCTTCGCCCCAACGCCTAAAACTCCAACGGATCTCCTCCGCCGCTGATTCCTTCCTCACTCCAATTCCGTCGGATCTCCTCGTCGTGGAGCGCTCCAATGGATGGATCTTCGAGGTGTTGAGGTGGAGAACTCCCCTAGGGGAAGCAAGGGAGGTGGGGAGGTGGAACTCACCTAGGATCGGCTAGAGGAGGTGGAGGAGGAAGGGTAACAAGGTGGCGGCTAGGGGAGGCAAGGGGGAGGTGCATGGGGGAACAAGGGAGGCGGCTAGGGTTAGTGGGAGGGGGTGGGCGCAGGACTGGGCAGCAGGTTTTGCTGCCCAGTAACTCCTCCACATGGGCCAAATCTTCCCCACTTTCGGCCCACATTGGTCCCCCAAGGCCCGAGTTAGGTCCCCCAAGGCCCAAACTCCCCCAAAAGGCCCAAATTCTTCCCCGGAAAGGCCCAAACTCCCAGAAGAGGCCCAAAACATGATACAAAAGTCGTGATTTTAATGCCGACGCCGAAAAGTCTCATACCGCCATTCCGTGAGTGTCACAGTAACCCCAAGGTAAACTATTACACATGTAGGGAATATGACAATCTCAGTCTAAGGATCATACATTTACTATGTATGAGATACAATCGATGACACATAAGAATATAACATTCTCAGTTGTCCCATTGTGGGTCTATCTAACACATGTTCTTCAACATGCGTCCACAATGTATTGATGATATCTCCATATCCCATGATCTATGAAACATGATCATCGAACAATACATGTGCTGATCTATTCATCGTTGTCCTATACGATGATATCCGATCAGAGATATTTATCGAATTATATCAATAAGTAAAGAGCTTCATAAACAAGTCACACACTTGTTGATCAAAACAATGATATATATTCATTGGACCAATAATCATATTATTATTCATAAACGTAGTCATATTACAATCATCCATATGATTGCCTCAAGGGCATAATACTAACAATCTTCCACTTGCACTTGAGTCAATCAATTAAGTATCTAATACCAATAGACTTCGTGTGCGCCTCATGCTTAGGTCGTATAAAGGCTTTGTCAACGGATCAGCCACATTGGCTTCCGTATGTACTTTGCATATCTTCACATCACCTCTATCCACAATTTCGCGAATAAGGTGAAAGCGTCGGAGTTTATGTTTCGACTTCTGATGTGATCTAGGCTCTTTTGCTTGTGCAATGGCACCACTATTATCGCAATAGATGTCCATTGGACTAGAGGCACTAGCGACCACACCAAGCTTTTGAGATAAACTTTTATCCATACAGCCTTCTTTTATGCATCCGGGCAGCAGTGTACTCCGCTTCTGTCGTAGAGTCAGCCATCGTGCTTTGCTTGGAACTCTTCCAGCTTATTGCTCCTCCATTTAGTGTAAACATAAAACTGGATTGTGATCGAAAATCATCTTTGTCAATTTGGAAGCTTGCATCGGTGTAACCTTTTACAACCAGTTCTTCATCACCTCCAAAGACTAGGAACATACCCTTAGTTCTTCTCAAGTACTTTAGATGTTTATCACGGCTATCCAATGACCATCACCGGATCCGCTTGGTATCTACTTGTGACACTTAGAGCATATGAGATATCTCGGGCGCCAGCATGCATTATGGCATACATGATAGATCCAATAGCCGAAGCATATGGAATCTTGCTCATCATGTCTCGCCATCGCTTGTCGAAGGACACCGATTCTTGCTTAGATCGATGCCATGTGACATTGGCATAAAACCTCTCTTAGATTCATGCATATTGAACCTTTTCAATACTTTGTCAATGCACGCTTCCTGGCTTAATCCAATCAACCTTTTGATCTATCTCTATAGATCTTTATGCCCAAGATATAACATGCTTCTCCCAAGTCCTTCATTGAGAAACTCCTTTTCAACGAAGTCTTAACGCCTTCAAGCATAGGAATATCATTCCCATCAATAATATGTCATCCACATACAAGATCGAAACACAAGTGCGCTTCCCACTAGCCTTCTTGTAAACACAAGGCTCTTTCTTCGCTTTTGATAAAGCCAAATCCTTTGACCACTTCATCGTAATGAATGTTCCAACTCCGAGATGCTTGCTTTAACCCATAAATGGATCTCTCAAGCTTGCATATTTTTTTAGCATTTTTAGGATCAACAAAACCCTCAAAGTTGTATCATGTATACATCCTTAGATAGATTCCCATTAAGGAAAGCTATCTTGACGTCCATCCGCCATATTTCATAATCGAAATATGCAAAGAATTGCTAAAATGATCCTGATACTTGAGCATGGCTACCGTGAAAAAGTTTCATCATAGTCAATTCCTTGAACTTGTTTGAAACCCTTTGCCACCAACCGTGCCTTTATAGATCTGAACATTTCCATCTACGTCTATCTTCTTCTTGAAAATCCATTTGCATTCTATGGTTTTTACACCATCAGAGGATCACCAAGTTCCAAACTTGATTGTCATGCATGGATTGAATTTCTGATCTCGTGCTCCAAGCCATTTTTAGGAGTTTGGGTCCATCATCGCTTTTTTGTAAGTCATGGGCTCATCTTTGTCCAATAATAATATGTCATGGCCATATCTTATGGGTTCATGATGCTGCCTCCCGACCTACGTAGGTCGGTGTCTCTTCCACAAAGTTGTACAACACTTTGTACATCTTAGAAGGTTCTGGGTGGTAGCTTGAACATATTCATGCGATTCTCGAATTTCATCGAGATGCACATCACTCCCATCGATTTCTTTGGAAAGAAACTCTTTCTACAAAAGACACCATTTCTCGAGCAACAAAAACTTTGTTCTCGCTTTCTTTTATAAAAGTAATATCCTTTTATTTCTTTAGGATACCCTACAAAGAAGCATTTTTCTCGATTTAGGTGCGATATCTGATTGCAAACATTTTACATAAGCCTCGCATCCCCATATCTTGAGAATTGACACAATATGGGACTTCTCCTACCCATATCTCATATGGTGTCTTCTCAATGGATTTTGATGGGACCCTATTTAATGTGAACGCAGCTTGTCTCTAGAGCTAACCCCTAGAAGGATAATGGCATATCTCAAGCTTTCGCTTCATCATTGACCGAACCATATCCAATAAAGTTCGATTCCGCTGCTCTGATACGCCATTCCATTGAGGCGTTTCCTAGCGGAGTATGTTGTGGAACGATTCCACATTGCTTTAGATGATCACTCAAACTCTTGGCTCAAGTATTCGCCACTCACGATCCGATCGTAAGTGTTTTATTGATTTTGCCAAGTTGATTTTGTACTTCGCTCAAACTCTTTGAACCTTTCAAAGGTTTCAGACTTATGCCTCATTAAATAGATATATCCATATCTACTAAAGTCATCAAGAAAAGTTACAATGTACTAAAACCTACCTTCTAGCAATCGAGCTCATTGGTCCACATACATCTGTATGTACTAGGGCCAACAATTCACTCGCCCTCTCACTAAAACCTGTGAAAGGGGTTTTTGTCATCTTGCTAAGTAAACAACACTCACATGTTTCAAATGATTCAAAATCAAATGAGGTGAAAAGTCCATCACCATGGAGCTTCTTCATGCGCTTCTCATTTATGTGACCCAAGCGACAATGCCATAAAAAGGTAGGGTTCAAATCATTTGGTCGAGGCCTTTTGACATTAATGTTATATACATGTTTTTCTTTGAGTTCAAGGACCTTCATGTTCATTAAGTTCAAAAGGCCATAATACATATCATTCAAGGACCACCATGGGACAACGACCATAATACATATCATTCAAAAATATTGAACAAACAAAGTTCTTTATTCTGAATTCATAACCTTCATGTTCCAAACAGGAAGATGAAATAATATTTCTACTCATAGATGGAACAAAATAACAATTATTAAGTTCTAAAACTAATCCTGAAGGCAAATGCAATGGGTAGGTGCCAACGGCAAGACCAAAGAACTCTTGCTTTATTCCCCACGTGAATATCCACTTCTCCCTTTGCCAAGTCTCTACTTTGTCACCGCATCGAATTGCAAATGTGAGCAACCGATCCGCAGATCATATGCCCAAGAGCTGGAATAAGAAGTAGCAAGATTAATTTCTATAACATTAATACCTGAAGCGGAAGTCACACTTCTATCTCCTTTTATCTCACAGTACTTCTCAGCTTCCATTTCCAATGTCCTCGACTTCTGCAATAGAAGCACTGGGTTTCGGGTTGAGGGCCGACTTTGAGCTTCAAGCTTAGTTTTGAGGCTTGTGATCTCATCTTGAGCCTTGCCTCTTGCTCCTTCCTTTCCCCAAGCCTTGGCTTTTCTTCTTTTGAAGGCACTGATTGGGTTTCTTCTAATGCTTTCCTCGACAAATTTTGAGCATCCCATGTAGCTCTTGGCTGCTCTTTTCCATGCTATTCATATGGAAATTTATAATGAATGGCTCAAAGCCTCGAGGCGTAGATCGAGAATTACGCCCCAGAGCTGCACCAATGCTAAGGGGAAACTCAAGCTTTTCCAATCTCCCAATGTAGCCAATCATCTTGATTACATGTGGGTCGACAGTCGCTGCCTTCACCACCTTTACAAGCAAAGAGAAGCTTTGAGATACCATACCGCCAAATTCTTGCTTGATTCCCAAACATGCCCTTCAAGCCCACAATCATATTGTAAGCATCCTGGTCCTCATATTGCTTTTGGCAAATGTAGTCCATGGTGACAAGCATGAGACACCGACTTCTTACAGAGGCATTAACATGTTTTTATAGTCACTTTCAAATTCGAGGAGCATTTTCTGGTTCATCGTGAATCTGACTCTAGAACATATTCTTTTCTTTTCATGTTTGAGAACAATTTCTCAAGTTGCGATACTCAATCCACAAAATTTGTTCCATTTAGTTTTTCTCTTTCCAAAACCGATCTCAAAGCAAACCAGTGTAGCAATAGGAGCAACAGGAGGTGCCATTGAACTACAACAAAACATGCAAAGTTTCTAAGCACTATGTTTCTGTAATACTTTTATTAAACATTTTAACAAAAGAAACTCCTATCATGTGCCCCCTTTATGGACACATGTTGAGTATTCAAGATCCATATTCATCAAACACTAGTGAGCTTTGGCATCACTGCTAGAAATCTAATGACATAGGTAAGCAACATCTTTGCTAATTACATCTTATGTAACTCTTGTTGGTTGAACATGAAAACAAGTAATGAATGCCTCCGTCAACTTGAGTCATGGCTGTGACTTCTGGCAGCTGGGTCGCCTGGCTCTGCCTCTGCCTCGTGATTTGGTGGTTCAATCGCGGCCGCTGGATCCGATCCAACTGGCCACGCTGCTAGGTTTCAAGTAGCTGGAACGGCTGACCACGCGCTGGTCGGGCTCTGGTCGGACTCGAACTCGAGTCCTGACTCGGCCTACTCTGATGAATAGTACTTTGACCCAACTCGACTTCCAACATTTAATATTTAAAATAATTTCAAAGAATTCATTTAATTCATTAAAAATAGCAAAATACCTTAAAAATTCCAAAATTCTAGAAAATATTTTAGGGTATTTGGGACTCAAATAAAATATTTCTAACAAAATTTTATTTGCAAAATTAAATTCTTTAATTATTTCAAAATGGAATAAATTCAAATAAATTCCAAATAAATCCAAATAAATTCCAGAAAATTCCAAAAATTCACCAAAGTGCCAAATCACACATGAATTTAAGAAAAGCAAAATTTTGGGGTGTTACACCTACCTCCAAGGAAGATGGAGGAGAAGCAACGCCGGGTGGGGGAAGGAGGATGCCGGCTTGAGGAGGAGTTCCCCGGGATGGAGGAGCCACCGGGAAGGTCACCAGCCGGTGGGGAGCTCACCGGCGAGAAGTTTTGTGGTGGAGGAGAGCACGGGAGGGGTGGAGAGCAAGTGGAGAGGAGGAAAGAAGAATGGGAGCCACGAAATAGGACTTTTATACAAAACCCCCGCACAATCCGGACTCTCCGGATGCTCAACCCGGAGACTCCGGGTTGGGGTCTTCGGTAGCACTAACCCGGACACTCCGGACATTTAGTCCGAACACTGGTTGGGGCTGCCGCCACTTCAACTGGTGATATCTTCTCTGACATTTTGTCCTGGACATTCTGGCTATATTCCTGACATTCCTGACATATTGCAAATCCGGATACTTCCGGACCTCCTCCAGAAATCTTGGATAACTTGGGGTCTTGACAAACCCTCCTCCTTAAGGGAATCTTGCCCCGAGATTCAGAGCAAACGCGATATGCGGATTAGGACCCTAACAGCACATGCTTTAAATCTTTAGATTGTAATGCCTCGTGATTACACTGGGTATCGAAGAACCTTCCAGTGGTACTCCAGCCTTCAGCGCGATCTTCAGTTCCCAAGTAGCCTCTATCCTCGGTGATGATTACTCCACTGAATTTTGTAGAATTCTGGAGTGTTCGCTTTAGTCTTGGCGCCCGCTTCTTCTAAACCCGAATTGGATGCCTTTCTCGATAGGATAGATCCTACTTCAGCGTTAACTCCGAAAGGTCATCTGCACTTCAAGTGACTCGGGAAGTGAGTATTTGGAGGACACTTCTTCCATTGGGGAGACATGGAAGATGCTGTGGGACCATCTCCAAAAGCAGGGAGGAAGTTTCTAGCCGACACGCGCCACTTGACTCACACGCTTCTCAAGCTACTCGGAATGGCTCCTGTGTAACGCAGGGGCCGCCGCTTCCTTTGATTCCAAACCCATTTGATTTAGTGCCTCGAAGAGGAGATAACTCAGTGATAGAAGAAGTCGCTAATATCGGAAGGAGTAGTGGATTCTCCTCACTGCTTATCGTGCATAGTTTCCTTCCGTCAGCGATCGTGCATACCTCAAAGTTCTCTCGAATGACCTCACTTTTTCTTCTCGCCTCCATGACTCAGCCTGTGCCTAAGAAATGTGAATGTTTCTTACTCTCGCATCACAATTTAGTTAAGGTGCCGCCGATACCTACGACCATACAATGCCTCAAAAAGTGGGATATTTGGATGTCGGGTCTCTGATAGGAGCATATTATTGCACAAGCAAAAATCGGGCGTAGGGGAGGCATTTCTTCCCATTTCTTCCCATAGGATAAAGATACATGCCTCGCTGCATATCCTCGAGGATTTGATTGACCCTCTCCTGGGCTCAATCACCTGAGGGTGATATGCTGAGCCAGGAAATGGTGGAGAAGCCGTGCCCAAAGGTTTCCATGCAGACTTCTCCGTAATCACGAGACAAATTGAGAGAGCCTCGATCCAAACTATCCGCTTGGGCACTCCATGAAGGCATACAACTTCCTGGTGACATACAACTCCGCGATACCTTCTTAGCCGGAGTAGGGTGGTGCGGATGGCCATAAAAATGTGCAGACTTTGTTAACCGGGTCGACAATCACCTACATGGCCGAAGTCGCGTGACTCGAAGAAGCGTCGAGGCAGGCCAAGAATGGAAGTCCATGCTAATGTCTTCTCCATTTCCATCTCGGGATGGGTAGCGGGCCGGGGCAGTACTCAAATTGGGCTTAAAGTGTTCAGCCTTCACTGGCTTGGTGCACATCGTGACTCTGGCCACATAACGCAGCGCGGCATTCTCAAGGCTTCATGCGAGTCCACCATAATTGCCGCTTCAAGTCTTGGCACATTTTGTTAAGTCGTCTGGATGTGATTGTGAGTAATGAATTGTGGAAGCTTCATCGTAGGAATCCTCTTTCAACTCTTGATCATCAGACTACCACTATGCGCCCTGGCCGTAATCCACAAAGTCTCATGATTATCCGCATGGAAATTAGCGGGCCTGGCCGACCACCTTTGTCGCGAAATTCTGGGAGACACCCACATCATTCTTCTCCTGAGCCTCCTCTGAATTCCGCATCAAGCGCAATGTGGACTTCCAATTCCTACATTAGTCAGAAACCTTCTTCTACCATTTCCAGTGTTGAGCTTTTGGGAACTCATCACAAAGAGTGAGCACTGGGTGGTGGGAAGAGTGATTTGCGGCAATGGCATTGTACCTATGGCTCAATGCGTCACCAACTACATTGGCTTTTACCCGGGTGGTAATGCACCTCGCAGAGGTACCTTAATCGACCGTACCAAGCCATCTCGGCCGCTTCATATTGAAGTCCGCCATGAGTGAAGATGTACTTGAGGCTTTTGTGATCGGTGGTAGATGTTGGGACTTTGTTCCCAAGCAGAGATAGTGGCTAGCGCTAAATCTTTAAAGCATGGACCATCGCTGCAAGCTCCAGATCATGGGTGGGGTAGTGCTCTTCATGATGCTTTAGCCGCCGAGATAAGCCGACAATCCTCGGCTTGGTCCTCGCATAAGTTAACACACCAGCCTGATGCCGATGCATCACACCACACATCAAACGGCTCGTGGAATATCAATGGGTCAGCGACGCATCGAGCTCGAGGGAGGCGCCGCCTCTGTAGTCTCGAATAAAGTCCGCCATAGCCCATATAATCGGATCACCCTTGAATTCAGTGCCCTTCTTCAACAACTCGCTGTCATGGCGGGCTTTCATATTCTTGGAGAAGTTCCGAATGAAACGGGCGATATTGCACAACCAATCAACCTAAGGAAATCATGTGGATCTCGCGATGACACTTGGTCTGCTCCTACTTGAGCACATCCCCGCACTTTGCCGGGGTCTACGGCTATGCCCTCGCCGCGGAAAGGACATGCCCTAAGAATGACACTCCT